>WBMV01006571.1:908858-1012173 GCA_013396655.1 Campylorhamphus procurvoides | reverse complement strand
TTTTTTTTTTTTTTAATTTTCTTTTAGTCTGGCTCAAATAATCTATGGTTTTTCTTTTATTTTTTTTCCCTGAGGCAAAAATATTTGAGTTCTGAGGAGAGCTCCAAGACTTAGAAGAACTGGAGAAGAAAAGCAAATTACATTTTCAGCAGCATTCAAAACTAGCAGTGAAATGGAAGAGCAAGGCACATTTGGAAGGAAAATATCACCTTCTCATTTCAGCTTTGCTATGAAGGAAAAAAGAAAAAAAATATAGTGGAAAAGTTGTAGAAGGTAAATTCATTATTATGATTCCTTAAAGGAAGTGACCACTCTACACCATGCATGTGAATCCCAATACCTGAATTTTCAAGCATTAAAAAGTCAGGACCAGCTTAGATATTAAGACACAATGGACAGTACTGACTGGAATCAGGCATTTGCCCAGAAACAACACAAATTTTCTCATGCTTCCTGAAAAAAATATAAAATATTCACTCAACAGCCAAATCAACTCTATGCCCTATTCTTCATTTGTCCCTAGGTATCCAAAGCCAAAAAACATTAACAAAAGCAAGGAAAATTCTCTAGAAAACCAAGGTTCTATGCATCCCTTATGAAAATATTCATTTACTAGAATCAAAATACATTTTATTTTAACATGTGGAAGAAACAGAATCATCTAAGTTTTTTTTTTCCTAAGCAGTAACTCTTTGTAGGCAGAATTCTGTTTGACCAGAAAAATTTATGAAACTCTGCTAAGATATACAGGAAACATCAATAGTATTGCAACAAATACACAAAGTGAAGCATTTAAAATTAAAGGTGGGTTTAGATTAGATACTGGGAAAAAAGTCTTCCCTGTGACAGTGGTGAGACACTGGAATAGGTTGTCCAAAGAAGTTGGGGTGCCCCATTCCTGGAAGCATTCAAGACCAGGTGTGATGGAACCCTAAGCAATCTGGTCTAGTGGAAGGTGTCCCTGCTCAAGGCAGGGGGATTGAAACTAGATGATCTTTAAGATTCCTTTAAACCCAACTCATACGGTGATTCTATGATGGTTTTTTTCAAGTTTCCCTTCAGATTAGATAAATTCCCTTCCAAAAGTTTGCACATTCCAAATTTGCTGCAGCATGCAAGTCTAGAGTGTCCCAGAAAGTACCCCAGGAAGCCCAGGGATGAGGCAGCATGCCGGTGGAGATCCATAATACAGCAGAGAGGAAAAGCATGAGCTCTATACCCAGAGACAATATACAGGAAATGCTCGAGTAAATTACTGTTCGGGTGAGCCAAAGGGGGAAAGTTCAGGGGGTATTAACATTTTTCTATCTGATGAAAAACAGACTACAAAAGGTATGAGAAACAGATTTGTCGCTATACAGCTTTCCACACATATCCAGCTGCCAGAAACGCTAAATGGCACAATTGAAAAAGGAGGCATCATGCCAACTGTCATATTCCTGCATATCAAAAGTGAAACAAATAAAGAAAGGAAAAGATATTAACGTTAGAGTTTCTCTTAAGGGGAACGTACAAATTCAATTTTTTCCCACAACGTGTTAGTTAAAAATCCAAAAGCTAGTTTAACTTACAGTATAGAGCCCTTTCTTGCACTGAAATCCAGTATCAAAGTAAATGAGTTAGACATGCAGATGGCAAGTTAAATTTATGTCCCTGTGATAACTGTGTAGTACTGTGCTTACACATTTCTGCTCTCAGTTACTCATTTTGAATAACAGCATATAGAGACAGAAGGTACATACCCTAGGCATCATTCCTTCTCCTCTGCAAAAAGAGAAGTCATGAGTTTACAAACATTACCATCCCCTACAGTTTACAATGACAGCCTAGATACATTTCCACACCTACTTCCAGTATCTTTGTTTTAGTGCCTTTTAAAAATATCACAAATTTTTAAATCAAGCAATATATTTTCTACACATCTTCAAGAAAGGTTCAGGTTAATATTATTCACCTATCTACATATTCCAACATTTCCTCAGGATCTTGACTACCCTGTCCCATTCCCTACTCCAAGGTTTCCCACCCATGATATACTTGTTGAAACAACAGCAAACTCAACAAGCAAAGAAGTTTTGTGGAGTAATACAGATTTTACACTGGCTAAGGTTTTGTCTCCCCAGATCAGAGGAAAACAGTGATGCTGGTTCAGAAGAGACCAACAACGTATATAAGTATCTAAAGGGGGAATGCCAAGAAGATGGAGACAGGCTCTTTGCAGTGGTGCCAACCAATAGGACAAGAAGTCACAGGCAGAAACTGATGCACAGGAAGTTCCACCTGAATATGAGGAAGAACTTCTTTACTGTGCAGGTGACCATGCACACAAACAAGTTGCCCAGAGAGGCTGCAGAGTCTCCCTCACTGGAGATACTCAAGAGCTGTTCAGATCCAACCCTGTGCAATGTGCTCTCGGATGACCCTGTTTGAACAGGGAGGTTGGACTAGATGACCCACTGTGATCCCTTCCTACCTGATCCACTCTGTGATTCTGTGAATTCTTGAAAGACAAAGGAAACTCAAAAGTTTCTTCATTAAAGAGCCTACTCCACATAGCACAGAAGTTTGGATTCAGCATGCTCATGATGGGCAAATTGCAGAAATAAGTGTATCTATTCATGTTTGTCATGCAGGCAGAAGAGACCCATCACCCACTGCTTTCCGTACCTCTGTCAACCTAATTATTTCACTACTGCACCAAAGAGGGCACTGGGCAGCTTGTTCACACCTGCATGTTCAGTAATTGGAGAAAATAAATTAGCAGTTCAGTTCTGATTTTAAAGCATGGAGAGATTTTGTTCAGCTTTTCTGGCAAGTCACATCCAAGAAATTCACATGGCCAATGCTCCCAGCTGCTTACTCCTCCCCCCACTGCCAAAGTTGACCCCATGGCATGATGAATGACATGCTGACTCCTTGCCTCAGTATCCCACATCCCAGCGTTCAAATGAAGTCCTGAGCAGAAAATTCCCCTGCATCTCCAGTGAAAGCCTCCTCCATCCTTTAATGTTCTGGGCCCGCTGCAACTTGCAATGCCTCATAAAAACTAGTAGAAATATACTTCCCACAGAGTACAATCTGTCAGAGGACAATTTACGTACAACTTCACTGAATGAGTTTCGGGGCAACAGGGGTTTTCTGGAAGGCAGGAAGAATTATTCAATTATTCCACACACTACCACCACCACCTCTTTCGCTTTGTCTATGCGGTCACCAGAAGCTGTGGCCACCATTATTAATCAGGCATTTTGCCCTCCTTATTTTCCTAACACTGTCAAATTCTACCACACATGCCACATATTGTTTATTTCTGATGATTCCCAGCAAGCCAGCTGTTCTGTAATTCACTTTCCTCTACATGCCTCTACTGGGGCATACACCATGCCCCAGTAAAACAACTTTTAGGCAGTCAACATCACTCTGGTCACTATGTAATTGATTTAAATACTTGGATTTGATGCACCATTTTCAGAAATGTGGAGATTTGACATGTTGTCTATTTAATTACACACACAACCCAGATTATAAGAGATCTGCAAAAATTTGTTTTGGGAATTAGGAACAAAAACCAAACATGAGAAAAATATTTGGCACAGCTCTGTGCCCAAAAGTCCTGAAATATTTACAATGCTACTTGACCAGCTAGCACTGCCACCCTCACACATTCAAAAACCATGAGTCAGGCCCCAGAAATAAGGAGTGTTTTTTAATCTCACAATTTTAATGCCAAGATACACTCTGAGGTTTTGCTGGGTTTTCCAGCTTACTTTTCCTGAGTCTTCAATGCAACACTGAAGGATTACTTTGTCGATTTAAGTTGAATTCACATTTTGATACAAGCACATCAATGCAAAGGATTGGGAGTTTAAAAGCAAGCCCCCTGCAACAATCCCCTCCCAAAAGTTCACAGTTAACTGTGGCACAACAGCAGCAAGAGTAACTCTGAGCTCCTCCATAACCTCGACTGAAGCAGTCTTGAAAGGCCTGCTTTAGGAATATCACTCCAGCATGCAGGAAGACAGAAAAAGAGGTTGAAGATAGCTATGGGTGGTCCTGAGTAATGTCCAGATGGGGTTACTGGTGCAAATCTCAAATGAGTTCCTCCTCCTTATGGGATGATTGGCAAAACAAACTGTGCTCTGGTGTGCTGCAGTGTGGCCCCTCTGATTACTTAGATTTTGGCTTCATATTAGTTCAAGCCTTTCAACAACAACTCAACCTTTACTCTTTCCAGTGTGAAGAAAAGGAATGAGAGGATGGCCAAAGTGGTACCTTATGTGTGATTTTTAATTAACACTTCATTTTTAGATTCCATTGCTGAACAAAAACCAACCCCATGAAGTTTCTACTTTGTAAAGACAGTTTAACACTATCACACATAACAGCTCATGGTCCAATGAAACCTAAACCCTCTGTGCTCTCATGAATCAGAGTAGCCCAAAGCGGCCAAGGGAAGAAAGCCTTGAACCTGGGAGAGCAGCAGGAATCTTGTGGCAGGCTCCAAAACACAGCCCCACACACAGGGCAGCTGAAATACATAGCTGAGTCTACATGCCCAGGGTGGTCAGGCGTCTCTCAGGAAACCAAAAGCCAGAAACCACCTGTAGACCTTTTTTGCCACTTCACACACAACACCAGCTACAGAACTTTCCCTCAAGCAGCCAGCAGTGCCTTTTGGGCTGGAAACACAAAGCATGCATATGCTGCTGCTGATGTCTACACTTGTTCAGGAATCCAGCAGTACCCAAGTGCTCATAAAAGAGCATAAAAGAACAGCTTATTTCCTGCAACTGTACTAATAAAGCCAACACTGTCATACAGCCCTGCTTTTCTGATTAAACAGAAAGGCAGTGCCAGGCACAGTAAACCCAGGGCGTACTACAGTCTGGCAAGGACTGGCACAGGAAGGAAAAATGGGAACTAAAAAAGATGGTTACAGATTTACAGTGCAGTACTAATACAATTCAAAACAGAGGCAAGCTATCCCTGTAACTACTTATACCATCTGCTACAGAGTCCAAAACTCCTACCATTTGTCACTTAGAGCTCTCTGACAAACATACTATATATTTAATAGTTCTTTAAGTTTTTCAGGTTGGGTTTTTTTTTTATACCTAGTATTATTATTCCCTTTATTCGTATCCCATTATATTATTTTAGAATCCTAAATCCTGTTAATTATAAGTGCTCCTGAACTGCACTTCTCTTAAATGATCACTAACAGCAAAAACTTCTTCAAGACTTATTTCAGCAGTAAGAGAGATCCTCAGGCTATGAAAAGGGCAAAAACTTGAAGGCAGTACAAATGGTGCTGTTGCAAAACTACCTTCCTCTTTCTGCCAAAAGAAAAACAGGCTACAAACTGAAAGACTCAAACTTACTTGGCAGAAACTAAAAAAAATGGCACTAGAAAACCAACTCTGATTCAATCTGAGCTATCTTAAATGCCAAAGTGAGGTATTTCCTAATTTGTAATGCCCATTGTTATGTACTATGTTTCCTAGAATTGATACTAATATTACATAAATGTCACTGCATTTAAACTATTTGCATGCTGCCCTTCTGAAGCATATGCTTCTCTTGAAGCACAGCAGTTACCCATTTCACAAAGCGCACGTTTATCCCCCTACTCTGGATAATATTTTTGTTCATTCCCACTTGTGATGCCTCACCTTTCACCCATATTCAGCCCCCTTCTAAGTCATACAGGAGATTTTTCAAGGGAGTGAGTCCACACTGCAGGACAGAGGCTGACTTATACTAGGTAATCCTCATCAGGGCAAAGCAGGACAAGAGATTCTTTACAAAACCTCTTTTTGTACCCAGAGAATACACTTCTTACTAAAAAAAGCAACAGAAGTCGGAAAGTAGGAATGGGAGAATTACTAAGCTAATCAAACAGGCATAGATTAGGATATGCAATTTAAAAGAAAGTACACAGTTGTGACAGAGGAGGC
Source organism: Campylorhamphus procurvoides (assembly GCA_013396655.1). Taxonomy (NCBI): domain Eukaryota; kingdom Metazoa; phylum Chordata; class Aves; order Passeriformes; family Dendrocolaptidae; genus Campylorhamphus; species Campylorhamphus procurvoides. The sequence continues at coordinate 1,006,216 of WBMV01006571.1, read as the reverse complement.
ATTCAGAGTTACCAGAAGCACTGGAGGCACTCCATCCTGTTGATGAGGTCAGGAACTAGTTGACGTCAATGGCTACAGCATCCAAAATTGTGCACTTACACCCATGTGTCTCCATCACTGTGCCAAATGCATGCCTTGCATTTGCAAGGAGGAAGCAAGGGGAGAACACCCCAGCAATTTAGCCTTCTACAACAGTAGGAGGTTACAAAGTAAAGCATCAACACGAACTGGTTTCTCTTAAATCCTTCCTTTGACTGCTGTAATCAGAGTTTCCTGTGAGCAATTTCCAGTTATTTCATCCCACACCATTCAGGACAGAGTTATAAAATGATCTGGGCTGTCAACTGCAACAGCTGCAGTTTTCATCACGTCAGGTATCAAAACAAATTAATGTAATTTGAAGTTTTAATAATCAGCAGTTTCTACATTTTAAAGTTCAAGTGTAGATGTGTCAATGCAAGAAAATACTCTCACAGAGCAGCTATTCAACTGACCAGAGAGTATCACATTTCCTCTGACATAAGAGGGATGGTGCTACTTTTTATCCAGAGAGATATTGCCAGAATTCAAGTCTCCAAGCTTTAAGTGCACACCTCACAGAAAGCATCTTTTTGGTTTTCACATTGAAGGTGAATTGCATTTCTAGACAGATACACAAAATGTATTCTTTCAGTCAAAAAAACCCTACTTATCTATATTTTGTTCATAAGTTTAATTATTTTAGTCAGTGATTCAGAAGCAACAGTTTTACAAAGCTACAGACAAAAAAGGACTGACATACTAATCTGTAGCTTAAGAGTGCAGTAATTGCAGATTGCAAAGAGAGAGAAGGCGATAGAGCATCTCTACAGCATTTCCAGACCAAGGAGTAGTACAGCCACCACATACCTAATACACAGAGACTCCTTATCTCCAAATGCTACTACACCACTTGATGTTAGCCCTATAGTTTTAGTGATGAAGACTGACTAGCCAGTCAAAGATCTGTTTCTACTTGAGCTCTCAGGATGTCATACAAACATCTCGCTAGTCAGTTCTCTTATGGCTAATGTATCCTTGAGAGAAGGTAGAAAGTTGCCTGGGAAAGGTCAGTTCTCTTATCCAGAAAGTCATTGCCTCTTTCATTTTGGTAACAGTCTGAAGACCCAAAACTGCAGGGTGCTGAGCAGTGATGTACATCAACACAGGCTGAACCTTAAGCAAGAGTCATAGAAACAACTTGTATGCCTAAAAATACACTTCTGTTCAAGTATTTTTGCAGTGCAAAGGATTGGGTTCTTAGTATTTACAGGATTACGCTCGATCTGCACAATATCAAACTAATTTAACTTACAAACTGAATATGCTCTCAAAGGAGATTCATGTAAACGCCAGCTATAATGACTTTTGCTTCTAGATAGTTGTCAAAATAAAACTGCTGGAATGTGGAGAGAATAGACCGTATTTGCAGCTGACAAAAGCTGTAATGTAATAAGCATTAAGTGGTAGTTTTCACAGTTTAGTACACTGAGACATGTGCTAGCAAGTCTGGCTTCACCACCTCTAGCCTGTACTGTTCCCGGGTATCTGCCCCCACTAGTGCGCCAGCAGCCCCAGCCTCTACCACCAAGCCTGGTGGGCTGTGTGAGGCTCTGCTGCAACAGTCCCATCTACCATCCCTGATTAGGGCACTGATGGAGAAAGAGTTCCATCTGCGGAGCTGACTTTAAGCTCCATCATAAAGATGCAAGCATATGTTTCTTCTGACAACCTTCTTCAGTACTGTTCAAAGCTTTAAAAGCCTTCAACTTCCCTATCGGTCTAATAAAAGCAAGCTCAACCCAACTTGCCCAAGCTCTCTGGCTTGTAGATCACCACTGGGTTTGGTGGGTTTTTTTGCTTTTCTTTGGTTTTTGTGCCTCCTTTTAAAGGCATTAGGTAAAGAAAATTAGAACAGCACAGAACGTATTGCTTAGATACACAAGAAGCATATTAAAAAGAAAAAAATTTTAATAGCAGATGTACTATAAACTTTGAGATTGAGCTGCTCTGCCTGACAAAGAAAGCATTTGCACAGCAAAGCAGGTTTGTGTTTTTTTTAAGAGTACTGTACTGAACACAATGTTCTGTAGATAGAGTTTCCACCTAAGTGATACAATCTTTTTTTAATAACAAAAATACATCTTTATTTAAATCCGCATTTTTTATCTTTACAGCATTTTGCCTTTGCTCTACAGAATTCCTTTCTAAAAATCTCAAATGCCATTGCTACCAATACTTCATCACAGTTAAGAGACACTTTGATCATTTTCTCCACAGCCTGAAAAAAATTGGGGTATAACTAAAGATGATCTAATTACATTCATAAATACAAAAGCTTAACAAACCAGGAGTTTCACCCTTCTGAAATTGATACAGTCTACATTAATCCAGGCTTAGGATCTTAATCACTAGTCACACCTTCAAAAGAACTATGAAAAAGTTAACTCAAAAGCTTCTGTTGCCTTCCCATGCTAAGTACTTCACATTGTTCTATTACTTGTTAGGGAAAAAACTAGATACTGTGTTAGGTCATTTCTTAATATAGACCAGGATAAGTCAAACTTCTTTCATATCCAGTTAACATGCAAACCATTTGACCTTTCCAGCAGGACTACTAGAGACCTGGCAAGATCCATTTTTTAGGCTATGGGACTTCACACAAGGCATTACATTTTACTTTAGGGCTTTGCTACAGCCACAGTTGACAGCAATTGCAAGAATTTATATGTTCAAATACTTTCAACTATCTCTTGCTTTTATCTTTACTAAGCTTAACTGTTTACACTGAAGTTTCCATTGAAAGACTAATTCAGAAGGAGAAAGAAACTGCAATATTAATCCATAGTGGAAAAATATTATTGACTACTCTACTTGAAATTTTTTGGCCTACGAGTCTCTGTGCTCTGTAGCCGCTTACTCAGTAGTTTGGGTGTAAAATATAGTTTATTCCATTGGTGCAGCCCTTACTAATCTGCTTTGAGCACTTGCATCATGATACAGCCATCAACTTACAGCTACTTTGTCCTCCTGCTACCTCTCTAATTGGGACAGCATGCCCAAGAGATTATGCTCTGGTGTCTCCAAGTGACAAAAGATAAAAAGCTTCTATGTGAGGGACACCACTCCACTAAGTGATAGTGTTGAAAGGTGAGTGATGAATGAAGCAGATAAAAGGGAAAAGAGGGAGGGAACTCATGTCAACTCTTCTAAGAAAAAATAATACCTCTCTCTGCAAGTTCAGCTTGGGGACCTTGTAGAGTAAGGGAACCTAAAGAGGTACTTCTGTCATATTTTCACTACTGTTACTGCCCTGAAGACTCAAGTTATTCAAAGATTTATGTAACACTGGCCTTAGCAGTGGCCTCCTTTCCTTCTGTCTCTATTCTTATAACATCCATCTCTACAAGTAAACATACTTGATGGAACAATGGGCTGAGGTCAACTGTATGAAGTTCAACAAGGCCAAGTGCTGGGTCCTACACTTGGGTCACAACCACCCCATGCAGGGCTCCAGGCTGGGGGCAGAGTGGTTGGAAAGCTGCCCAGCAGAAAAGGACATGGGGGTGCTGGTCGACAGCACTTGAACATGAGCCAACACCATGCCCAGGTGGCCAAGAAGGCCAATGGCATCAAAAATAGCATGGCCAGGGATCATCCCCCTATTCTCATCATTGGTGAGGCCACACTTTGAATCCTGTGTTCAGTTTTGGGCCCCTCACTACATGGAAGACGCTGAGGTGCTGGACCATGTCTAGAGAAGGGCAAAGCTGCTGGTGAAGGGATTGCAGCAAAAGTCTTATGAGTAGCAGCTGAAGGAACTGGGGTTGTTGAGCCTGGAGAAAACAAGGCTCAGGGGGACCTTATTGCTCTCTACAGCTACCTGAAAGAAGGTTGTAGTGACATGAGGGGCAGCTTCTTTTCCCAACAAAGAAGCTACAGGACAAGAGGAAATGAGCTTAAGTGGTGCCAGGAGAGATTTAGTCTGGATATTATGACAAATTTCTTCACCAAAGGGGTTATTTAGAATTGAAACAGGCTGCTTGGGAAAGTGGTTTAGTCACTGTTCCTGGAGGTATTTAAAAGACATGTAGATGTGGCACCTAAGAACATGGTTCAGTGGTGGACTTGGCAGTGGTGGGATAACAGTTGGACTAGATCATCTTATATATATTTTTCAACCTAAATGATTCTATTCCTCATATTTGTTCAAACAAACCTCAACCTCAATTTTCATTCTTTACGACCACTAGCAGGAAGAATATCACCTTTCCCATGTTTTCATTGCCTTAGGTATATGAGAGTCAGTTTTCTCTCACACTTTCCCTTATATTGATAACATATGAAATCTATTCTTAAAAAGTCAAAACAAATTTAAAAAAAAAAAAAAAGCCAACAATGTTATCTCCTGGCCTCATACCAAAGCCAAACAAACAAACCTTTCAACACCATGTCTCTTCTCACAATGCCTTTTGATAGCCATCGGCCAATGAATAATGAGAAAAACAGTTACACTTAAAATAGCATCTCCAAATGGTGGGGAAGTCGACAGAAGCTGTCAGGCCTCCAGGGCCAGATACTTGCAAAGAAAACATGCTTAATTTTTTCTACTATTCAATAAATGCTCCCGCCTTTTCGCCTCTGGAAGGACTGCCAATTTTGCATCTGCTCTGAACATCTAATCAGAGTTTATTTTTTCACTACATCTGTCTTTCAGAAATGGACACTGCAAACAAATACTTCAGTTTTTCCATCATGAAATATTTAGCTTGTACGCCTCATACTGTAACTAAACTGTCACTTATAAGAGGAAAAAGAAAAACCAGCATTTTTTAATGTAAAAAGAATGTGCTCACACATCACATCAGATATCCCTCAGCAACAAGCTCTTTGGTTCCTTTTTCTCCCAGTATAGCCAGCTTCACTTTTGGGGGAATGACATCAGCAGAGGAACTATTTTTAAAAAGTTAGCTTCCTACTTCATCTGAGCAGCCTGTCTGACAAATAAGGTCAGGAACAGAGAAGATGCAGACACTTTTCTTACACCTCTTCTTCCCCACACCCTCCCTTCTTCCCAAGCCCACGCCAGTGCTGGTCTGTCTTGCTTTAAACTGCATAGCACAATAGACAAGAGAAGGAAAATAAATGGTACGGGGAAACATAGCCCCTTTCCCAATTTTCAGAACAAAAAGGTTAAACAGGAGTGGGGAAAAGAGGCAATCAGGAAATTACGTCCAGCCAGTTGATCTCTCTTTCCATGTTCAAATTAAACCAAGATGCTCCCTAAAGGAGACTGTTGCTTGCAGGAAACTATCGAACTCCAAAGCATAACTAGCACTCAGGACTTTTAGAATGCCTGCTTATATTAAACCACTTGTGTAGCTGGGAGCTTAGTAATTATCCAAAGAAAAACCTCTGCTCCTTCAGGACTCAATGCAGAGAGGATACAGACTTTGGCACTGGTGGCTCATTTGTCATCCTCAGTAAACAACATCTTGTAAACAGAATTAAACAGAACAGAATAACACTTCTTGCTTGGTGTCTTGGCAAATCCCATTCATTTCATAAGTACTGATAGTTCCAGTAAAATACAGCATTTGCTGCCCTAGGAGCAGCATCAGTGGGTACTGCGCTGTCGGACAGTATCTGACCCTGTGTCAGGAAGTTACAGAATTACAGAATGGCTGGGCTTAGAAGGGACATCTGGAGACCACCTAGTTCAATCCTGCTGCTAAAACATGTTCATCTATAGCAGGTAGCATAGGATTGTGTCCAGGTGGGTTTTGAATATTTCCAGAGAAGCAGACTTCACAGCCTCTCTGGACAGACTGTTCAAGTGCTGTTACCCTTAAAATAAAGATTTTTCTTACATTCAGATGTGTCTGCTTGTGTTTCAGTTTGTGCCTGTTGTCCCTTGTCCTGGGCACCACTATAAAGAGTCTGACATCCATTCTCTTGACACCTGACCTTAAGATATGTCCTCTCCAGGCTGAACAAGTCCATACCTCTCAGACTTCCTCATAAAAGAGATGTTCCAGTCCCCTACTCATCTTCACAGCCCTCTGTTGGACTCTCTCCAAGTTCTTTGTGTTTCTCGTACTGGAGCCCAGAACTTTGTTGAATTTCATTAGGTTCCTCTCTGCCCAACTCTCCAGCCTGTCCAGGGCTCCCTGAATGGCAGCACAGCACTCTGGGGTATTTAACAGCCTTCCCAGTTTTGTATCATCAGCAAACTTGCTGAGGACACACTCTGTCCTTTTCAGCCAGTTACTGATGAATAAGGTTAATAGGACTGGACTCAGTACTGGCCCCTGGGGAAGACCACTAGCTACAGGCCTCTGACTATTCTGGACTGCTGATCACAACTCTCTGAGCTCTGCCATTCAGCCAGTTCTCAATCCATCTCAGCTGCAGTAGTGAAATACATCTTCAGCTATATTTTGTGCAAACCACCACAACTCAGTAACAAACCAAACCAGCACAGCAAGGCCACCAGCTGCCAGTTAGGGCTTAGTTAAGTAGCTCTCGGTATCTTCCAGGATGAAGCATAAAGTTACTGACACAATTATTACCAGCCAGGCCAGCAGTTGTTCTAGTGTTTCTGTCCTATTTCACATGCCTGCTTGAAAGATAGTTTCCCCCGCCCTCCATTACAATAACTCATTTCATACTTAGATAACATTTGATTTTACTTGAAATGGCACAATTAACACAAACACAAGAGCAAGAGATTCAGCCAGACTCTAGTCAGTCAAGGCTGACATGCTCTAGGTCCATTCAAAGCATCATTTTCCTTTATTCTCTTCCCACTTGTTTCACAGATGTTAATGACTTTAAAACAGCTTGCTTCAAAATATCAAGAAGACCAAGGGCCAAAGCCCTGAATAAGCAACCAGTGCAAAACCAATCACAGATGCTTCATCCACGTATGTAACCATGTATGTACCTGGGCAAGAGGGAAAGCAATGGAGATGACTCCTCTGATGGTGATCTGATACCAGCACAATGTCAGCATGCTCATGTGGGATGAATATTGAGCAGCTGATGTGCTGTACTTGCATTTCTACTTCATCCCAAGGTGTGCTGCTCTTCCACCTACTCCATGGATGCTCTGCTTGCTGACAGATTTACTATCACGAGCCTTCTATCAACTATAAGACTGCAGCCTCAACCCAGAAAAACATACTTTAACCAGAAAGAAGCTGATGGTGGGGAAAACACACTGAAAGAAGTAGTTGTAGGAAAAAACAGAGCTGTCAACTGGGTCAAACATTTCAACATGACTGTATTCAATTTCATTCCTACAGAAGGAGAAAGACAAATACTGAAACATCTTCTCAAGGACAATAGCCACTAGGTTTCAACAACAAAGTAACTTAAAAATCCCATGTATTTGCATAGGTGGGAGAGTATATTGCATATAGGCTACATTGTTGTTCCAACTATATCTTTGTTTAAGTATTTCGTTGTTTCTAGTAGTAAACATTGCCAAAAAACAGAGAGAAGCACCATTTAGAGACTGCATCACAAAAATTTTGTTAAGCTTCAAACACATCAAGCACACATCTGGAACAAATATTCAAACCTCTCACAGGTTATCCAAGCATAACAAGTACATCATCAATACCAAACATTATTTATTTCAATCTACAGAAGACAGCAGCTCTGACAATTCTAATGCTAGTCGTGCTTACTGAGTTTATTCTGGTTATGTTAATTAAGCATTGGGAACTAACCAACTCCCAAAAAATTAAAGCAAATATAGCATTAATTCAAACTATAAAGAAGTGTGGATAGTTTTAAAAACTACTGTGTTGCACCTAAATAACACAGATCATGTTGTAGATACTGTTAACCCCAAATTCTGTACATACAATATTTAGCATGCCCAAGAGCTACTTCAAAAATCCAACCTAGCAGTATGTATGGAGTACTTTATTTCCAAAACTGCATTTCTTTGTTTCTTCCACTGAATGAGAATAAACTCTTGTGCAAACATATCTAGGAGGCAATGTGTAGATTACTGTTAGTCCCAAACTGAACCCATCCTATGTCAGAGAGATTTACCCAAGACCACAGATCTACATGGATATCAGCAGATACATTATTATTGGCAATCGTGACTAAAAGTCTTTTTTTGACCTATCTGGTGTTTAGCAAAACATCCTAAAATTTGGAAATAAATTTTGTTTGAAAATAATTGAGAAACAAGGAGAACCCATAAGGGCCCATGATATAATTTTTGCAGTGTAGCCAACACAGTGTTAGGACAATACATCCCAAATCTACTAGACAGAGGTGAAGATGCCTGGAAAGTAGCTGACTTTTAAGTCATCTGTGTTGATTCAGAAGCAATTCATTCATTCATGTGACAACAATCGCAGTATTACAAATGTCATTTCACATGACTACATATATTACAGGACATTCAGCTTTTTTTTTCCATAGAGAAAAAGTCCAAATCTTAATCCTTTCCTACAATAACCACTCTACAGCTATCATTTCCTACAGCAGTAACTACTTTACAGCTACCAAATCAAATCTTGCATCTCAGCAATTTATTCTTATCAGCTTTTTTTTTTTTTTTTTGATTTTGCACCACAGCATAGGTGCTGAAGGAATAAGGAGAACAGTTGCTTTTTTAACATAAACTGTTATGTGGAAAATATAAGAGCAGCAACTCAGAATAATCTGTGTTTGCATACTTTGACTCTAGTAATTTCTACCTTCTTCACTGTGGGCTAACAGTCTACCATGTCTGGTTGTACCAGTACGACCTCAGAATTAACCACCTGGAAACCCTACAGTACAGTTACATGAGGTAGCCTGAGCCACTTTAACACTTGGCTGTTAAACTTCAACCCACTCTTTACTCCTTATTACTTTCAGAGCAACTTCCTTCCCCCCAGCCCTTCTTTAATGAGAGCCATACTGCCCATCACACTCCCAGCACTGCTCCCACCCCATGTCAGCTTCCCAGTGTTGAATTCCTGACCCATGCAATGACACTCTGCAGAGGACAGACAAGTGCCCCCACCAGGCAAGGAGGAGGACTGGTAAAAGCCACCCTGTTAAAGTCTGGGCAGATGCAAGTACACATAACAAGTGCCCCTTGCATTTTTGTTGTACTGATATATATATATACTAACTGTATATATATCATATATGTACACATAACTAGGTGTTATGTGTATATACAGTATATACTTCTACATGTGCTAACTGTAAGGTTATATCCCCAACATCACATGTATTACTTACTATTAAATGTGTACAGCTGTTTAAGTATACAGAGCAACTTCAAAGCAGTCTGAGAGCTCTAGCCAGTGATCAATATAGTTATGTTGTTGCAGCTAGTCTGCAATATACCAGCTCATGAAAAATCAAATGTTACTCCTACCCCTACACTGCTATTAGCCTGTTACACCTTAGCTAACCATGAGAATTTCAAAGGAAGAACACAAAACAAGCTCATTTGATATGACAGAGGCAACAAGGAATACACCCATTTAAACTGCACCCTGTACAAAGTTGAATAACTCACTGAAAACTCTCTCCAAGGAACTATAAGATCTTAATTTGTTCACATCATTAGGGAAGAGATTAACTTCTCAGATAAACAGCTTTAGAAACCTGTGTATTATCTGTGCTTAATAAACTATACTTTATTTAAACTTAATTTTAAGAAGTTTAAACTAAAGCAGGAAATTAGCTCTCAGTAGCCCAGCCAGATTCATCTTCAGCATCTAGAGGACAAATTAAAAACAAAACCAAACCAAATAGTCCTCTTTGCCAAGGAACATAATTCTGCTCCTCATAAATGTTTTGCTAAAATAATTTAATTAGCAGCCTTTGGATACAGGAAGGAATTTATGCTACATCAGGAAAAGAAGGGCTTGTGGGGGGTGAACAGTACGCACTGTTCTAGCATACCAGGAACATGGTGTTGAATTCTTCCAGCTATGGGGCCAAAGCTGAACTGGCATACCAGAACTAAGCACTTTTTTGATCCAAAGGAGGAGGAAAAAAAAAAGAAAAGAAAAGTAAAGAAAAGCAAATAGGCACCAGGCAGCCTAATACTTGCATACTCTTCACTGTGAGTGGGAAGAAACAGCTCAGCTGAGGAACAGTGCCGAGGTATAATAGGTGAATTGGATACTGTGCTTCCCCTGCCCATGCACAAATGTAAGTTCAAAAACCACACTGGTCCCTATCTTTCAGTATGTTCTGCCCTTGTGGGCAGCGACATTTGTCATTAGGCTTTTATAGGTAGCTATTTAGGTCAATTCCCCCAGGCTACTCCATACAACAGCATATTTGAATCCTGCAATAAAATTGTAGTCTACGCTAATTTCAACATATGTTTCCTCTTTCAGATTGGAAGCCTGCTTACAGCAGGAGTGCACCCTAGATCTCCAGCACAGAAAAGTACTACCCTTTCCTGAAACTGGTTGTTTAGTATGGCTTACTGCCTATAGGGCTTCATTGCTAGTGAGTATCTCACACAAGGACCCTACGCAGGCAAGGTCTGATGCCTTTGCAAATCCTTGTCATGAAGGCCCTTCTACCATCAAATCAGAAGAGTGCTATCCACATCCCCCATTCTAATTTATCACTAGTGTACAACTAACCAGCTACTCAACAAGAAACTGAATTACAATTTAGCTTGAAAATCCCTGGAATTTAGGAATAAACTGCTTCTCAGTCCCTTTTTGTCTCAGATATCAACTATACTCATCTGTACAGAGGGATTTCTACAGCTCTCCAGTCCATTTTAGCCATATAAAAAGATTTTTGCAGAGCCAAACTGTATTTTATCTTCACCAACATAATCCACAGATGGATAGGATAAGCCAAGTCTAAATGAACTGGCAGAGTTTGAATTGCTAGTTAAGATTAGCTAAAAATATCACCATGATGCATAAACCCAAATAGAAACCTGCTCCACCTACCAGAGCAGTATCAATTCTGCAGTCCCAACAGGTGTAAAAAATAATTCATCTTTGTCACTGAACTACATGAATATGCAGGAGGAAGAGAGCTGTTGAAGAGAAGGGGCCATTTGTACATAAATTCTTCCACACTGCTAATCAAATTTAAAGATGCCATGGTACAAAGTATCAGAAGCCAGCTTCTTCACCCAGAGATTTCCAATGATCCAAGAAACTCAATACTGTAAAGTTTGTCCCTATATTTTATGTGCAAAGTCTTTCAGCCATCCGTAAAAGCCTTTGAAACTCAGCCCACACTGAAAGACAAGCCTTCCCTGAAAACACAGTTTTAAAGTAGGAAATTAGTTAGACAACGCCTGGGTACAAGGATCATATTTGTTTTGACTTAGTTCCTCAAATCCTTTGAATACCAGTTCAGAACACATACTCTATAAAACACTCCTGAGAAACTGGCATGTTCACTCAGGCACATATTGATGAACTGTTATTTACAACTACTGTCATTTAAGTACCTTTTTATTGCAAATATTAGGATTTGTAATAACACACACCAGAAGATCCCCAAGCTGCTAAGAGCTGCTGAATAAACAAGGGTAATACAAGTGATTTTTCTCCCCACTGCTTCCCATTTGAACTGCACAGGCTCAGCCTGGCAAAGTAAATTGCTTGTTTCCTGTCAGCCTCCAACTTCTGCATCTCTGTTTTCTGGATGGGAGCAGGGAAGGGAATTCAAGGGTAGTTTTTTTTGTTTATTGCATAAACAAACACAGACAAAACAACCATTTCAAATTACCCAGTCCTTCTTAAGATAATTTTCTTGAAGCCTTCATACAATAAAGATTTATTTTCCGAGTTCAAACCACTCCTCTGACCCCCAGTAGTCCCCCACGCCACAGGGCAAGTTGAGTCCCAGTATATGTAATGAATGGCTTTGTCTGAAGGTTCTGGGTTGGCCACAGCATAACAGATACCACATACAGGAAAAGAAGCAAATGCACTTACTCGAGAGATGGACAGAGGCACATTGAAATCCTTGCCCCCTTGAAGTCTGAAGCCCCAGGGAGCCGGCCCAACCAAAGACACGCTGTAGTTGCTCATGATGTTTAGTATTCAAGGAACAAATCCAAGGAACTGATGCCTACAGAAGAGGATTAGAGTCTTAATTTAAAGATGATAAAAACAAAAGGCACTGTCTGCCATTTTGAAAGCCTTCTTTCTTTGGCTGTATTCCCCTCTGCCAAAACCAGCCAAAAACCCCATGCCAGGTCTGTCATTGTGCTTTCATTCCTTACATGTTGTTTTCCTCCAAAGCTCGGGAAGAAACATAACTAGGGAACAGGTAATATGGATTTAGGACTTGGAGAATTTATGGTACTGAAATATTTGACAACTACATCTTACTAATAAAACATTGGGGTTGGGGTGGAGAAACCCACCGAATATTAAATCTCCTTTAAAAAAAAAAAGTCAATATTGAGAGAAGCATAAACTGTTAGATCCCTTAAACCTAAGTATGGAAGGCATTAGCACTATTGGCACATTCGTTTCTAACAAAATTAATATCATATGCTGCTATGTCATCAGCTCAAAGCTTATTTCTAAACAAAACAATGTCAAAGCATCACAACTTTGAACTTAATCAGAAGAAAATAAAAGCGCTTTGATTTTTTAATTTTTATAGCAGAGCTTCACGTGGTAGAACAATGTCACAGACAAAACAGATATTAAAACCAACCCTCAAATGCAAGCTGTGAACTAAAGCGAAATAACCAAAGCCACAACTCAGTGCTGAGAAAGCAAAACCCAAGCATCTTCCTCGTCACAAATGTGGGCAACAAATTACCTTTAAAAGGCAAACAAGGCACTTAATTGCTGTCCAGCGTCAAAGATAAGGGCTTCAGTTTCACCTCAGATAAGCAATGCTACAATGACATCTTAGGTAGTGGATGCCGTCTATTTTTGTATAGTTGAAGCCAGGCAGGAGCACACCAGGGCGGGCTGGTGTAAGACTACACCGGGGCACAGCCAGATTCCATGCTCGTATAGGGACATTTAAGGTGGACCTTTAGTCAAGCAGCAGCAAGCTGGCTGCAAACCCCACTAAACTCTGCAAAGCCCGGGGTTAGCCATCTATACACTGAGGGGGGGCTGTGTTAGTTTTTTTGAGGCAGTGTAATTTTTCATATGCAGCCTATCCTCAAGGACCACAAGAGCAGGGCTGTCACACAGCTCCCGCTGCTGCACGGATGTCACTCCCCAAGAAAGGCATCCATAAAGCACGTTTCTGGGTACACCTCCAAGAGCAGCAGAGATCCACTGCTCAGACTTGTTTCTAAATCTAACGGTGAACTTTAGTCTCACCGACGGGCACTCAGGTAACCAGAGCAGGGCTGCTGGCATTGGGCAATACAGGACATATGTCAGGAAGCAGAATTTGGAGCTTCTAACAGAGGCGCCTGCGTATCTGGGCCATTCCCACCCCACCGCTACCTGCTAATATCCAGCGAAGGAGCAGCTCTGACCCCAGGTGCTGACTCAACCCACCCTTAAAAGCCTCAACAAGCACCATTGCAGAGAAGAGGAAACACAGCACTGAGCTCTCATGTGGCTAAAGAGGAAGAAAAACCCTTATCAAATTTGAAATAGGATTTTTAAGAGGTTTGCTCACCATTAAAGTGAAAACTAAGTTTTTTAATTGCCCCGTGCAAGGAATTACTTTAAAAAGAGGATTTAAACTAGTTACAGATTTCTTTCTGCATAAGAATCCAAATACTTTTCACTCCCTCTAAATGAAATCCACTGCAGTGACAGGTCACTGTAAACTATGAGACTGCAGAAAAGCATTTAGTGGCCAGCATACATGCAGTGGCTCAGCACAGGCAGAAGGCTTTGCCTTTCAGCAGAAACTAACACGGTTGTTTGTTTTTTGTTGTGTTGTTTTTTATACTGAGTAACAGCTAGTTACGATTACAGACCTAGGAAATAAAATTATATGAGGAGAGGATACTTTACGTTTGTGGCAACTAGAAATAGGAGGGAAGAGACTGCATGCTGAAATACTGTGCGTCACTCTCAGCATCGCTCCTCATTCTGTTCTCACCCCCTTAATTCTGACATATCTGCATCTCTAGGCTTACAGATACACCAGAAGATCCATCCAAAGTTTTATTTAACAAATTTCTTAAAATACATCAGAGCAACAGCTAAGAGAAAACACTTAAGAGAAAACACAAGCCACAAACCCAGATTCACGTGGGGAGCATTGTGCAAACCAACCAGCTAAGGGTGGAATTGTGCAACTTTCCCTTAGATGATCAAACGTTCGGTGGATCTGCTTCTGGAAGGGGGAATTTGGAAACCCGGGCAGTGACGCCGGGCTGCATCACTGCCGGGCAGGCACAGCGCCGCAGGGGTGCCCCGGTCCCCCCGGGAAGGGTGACTGTGCCGGAGGAAGGTCTAAGTAGCAGCACCAGCACAAGCCTCCCTACTTGTCGGCATCGCCACTGCACAGCTCCCCGGGACGAGGAGCCCCAGGGACACCGCGGGCTGCAGGGACCAGACACCCCCCTCCCAGAGCGCTGGGGCTCGGCTCCAGCGCCCCCGCAGCCCCGGGCACCCCGGGGGCACTCCGGCGCGGAGCCCCACCTGTGCCACAAAGCCTGGGCACCAGGGCACACCACGGCCCCGAGACACCCACGGCCCCGAGCCCGAGCACCCCCCGGGCAGGGAGGCCCGCAGGTGCGGCGCTGCCCCGGGGCTGCGCACCCCGCCCGGGCGCGCCGCTCACGAAAATAACACGGGAACCGAAAAAGCACCGCGCAGCTTCAACACCCGCGTCCAGCCGGGTGGCTTTCCGCCCAGCGCCCCCGTCTCTGTCCCCCCGGCACGCACTCACTCACGCACTGACTCCGTTCGTGGCTCACGGGGCGGTGCGGGGCGGCGGCGACTCCCGGGGCGCGTCTGCGAGGCGGCAGCTCCGCCGCCCGCTCTTGTGTGCACTTCCGCCCGCCGCCGCTCCTCCCCCGGCCCCGCACGGACCGGCCCCGCACGGACCGGCCCCGCACGGACCGGCCCCGCACGGACCGGCCCCGCACGGACCGCACACTCGGCGCAGCACCGTAGCCACGGCACGGCGGAGCGGGGCTCCGGCCGCACGGGATCGAGGGTCCCCAGTTTCACTGGGTTTGGGGTTTTGTTGGGGTTTGTTTGTTTTTCGGTGAGTTTTTTGTTGTTTTGTTTTGTTTGAATAGGGAAACACTCGCTTTTTCAGCCCGCTTCCGCTTTACACACAAGTAGCCCAAGGCGCACCTGTGAAGCGCAAGGGGCTGGTCCGTGTGCCGCTCCAGCTCCTGCCCCGGGGGAAGGGGCTGCGGTGCCGCGCAGGGAGCGGGCAGCTGCGGGGGCAGCTTGCAGCAGGGCAGGAGAGCTGACAGAAAGAGGGGGTTTGGTTTATTGATGGGAGCAATGTGAGGGCTGGCAGGGGTGTACTCGCTCCCCGAGCATATCAAAGAGGGGAACAGCAGCGAGGCAGAAGAGCTGTTCAAGCTGACAGAAAACGCTGGCACAAGAACAAACAGGTATGGAGTAGCCGTGGATAAATTCGGCTCAGAAATCAGAAGGGATCTGCCAGCAAGGAGGAAAGAAAGGTTTCTGGCACAGCCTCTCTGTAGGAGTGGGCGCAAGAATTGAAACAGGTCCTAAGGTGATGCTTAATCAGATTATGCTCTAGGACTGTTTATTTAACACAGGGACTGTCCATTTGACAACCTGCAAGCCTGAAGCAGGGCGGGCAGGCTGGGAGGGCGTGGTGCTGGGCTTGCCAGTGCCGGCCACTGCCACGGCTTCGCAAGAGGCAGGAGCAGGGCGAAGATGAGGCGACAGCACTTGTGCGCCGTGCTCACCTGCACCTCGCAGCTAGGTGAGGTTTGAGGTTCCTGCCGTACGTCATGTGCATTAGAAGTCATTACAAGTAAAAATGGCTGTGAAAGAAATGTGCACCATGTTAACAGTACTGGTAGTAGTACTAGTCAAAGGATTTCAGCCCCCTCTTCGAGCATGGATTTGCTGTGGAGGAGTGCAGAAGTAAGCTTTAAATTTTTATTTATCACCAGCCAACACAACACACAGTCCTCATAATGGATGGCTCTGCCTCGCCCCTCTCGTCCAAAAGCACTGTTTCTTGCTTTGTTTGTCAGCTGCCCAGCTGGAAGCCTGGGTTTTGCCCTGCTGTGCTCACTGTCCTCACAGGCGAGCCCGAGTGGGAGCCCTCAGACTGGAGATGATGCTGGCTTAGGTGACCTATGCCCTAGGTGCCTGAGTGTACAGGAAACCAGGGCATGTCCCATCCTCTGAGCCCTAGTTACACCAACCTTAACAAGTGTATTTTAACATTGTCCTACTGAGTTGTGTGTCTTCTCAGTTGCTGTGACTAGGACAAATGCATCTCAAACAGCATTTCAAAAATAAAAGCATCTAAACCCCACACTACTACAGCCAAACCATTCTTTCATAAATCTTTCTTTTTTTAGTCTGCTCTTTTCCTATTAAGTATCTCTAATCAGGCAAAACTGAAAATCCCCATTACATTCACAGACTCTCTCACATGATTTTAATTCATGGAGGTAAAAATTCTCTATCACAGGGATTTTTCATTGTGTAGCAAGGGCCTTAAGTCACTCTCACAGTGTTTTATTTATTAGAGTAGAAAAAGCTCCAGGACCCCACTCTCCAGTGTGAATCACGTGACATAGCCAAGGTCACCATGTCCCTGTGCTGACTGCTTGGGTAGCAATCTGCTTTCAGCTCACCAGAGCACACAGCCTGTGGCTATGCTTCATTTTGCACTTCACCACTTCAGTGAAAAGCATCCTTTTCCACTTCAGTTCTCCCAAAGCTTCAACTTTTCTTGTTGGAGTAGCTTACCCAAACTATCTGTACATGCAGCATCTCAAGACAGTGTTACATTGATTCCTCATGACTGAAAAGGACCCGCAGAGAGACTTTTGTTGGTTGGCTTTGCAGCAGGTTTCACTTGCAGGGAGTCCCCATGAACCATACCCACCCACTGCACCCAGGCCAGTGCCACTCCCAGCTCAAAGCTGGCAGTCTTGTCTTGTTTCATCATTTTTCTGTGCCATGATCAAGTTTGTAATGAATGAATCTGTTTTCCTTTGCCTCCAGAGACAGGGCATAGAAATAGAGGCAACTCATTAGTTCAAGATCTCTCCATTCTTGGTCACTTTTCCAATATACTCCTCTTTCAGAAAAAGCTTTTCATTAGAGCTGAATAGTGAAATAAGAGATAGTAAGTTGAGCAAGAAACCTCAGCAGCAGCTAGAACTGTGGCCTGCCTGTTCTTCCTACTACCATCAGATTTTAGACAGAGCTTGCATTTTTCCCTCTTAACAAGGAAGGAAGAAGTCTGGAAATTAATTAAATGCAGTAGTCAGCTAGCCATGCAGATACAGCCTATCTCAGAATTACTAAGGCACTTAAGTCTAGTTTAAATGCTAATGAAATGCCTTAGGTTCCAGATAATGGGCACTACAAAACTGACGGAGAGTATCACCTGAGGTAGTGAAGTACAAAAAGCACTTGTAAATGGGAAAAGTAGCCCGTAGATGAGTAACAGATTAACAACGCACAGTAGAACTATTCTCAATTAACCAGCACTTAATCTAACATTAGCTTTTTGTGCGCTAAGGCATTGAACTACCAGCTGTGCTTTTACTGCACTGCTACTTTCACTTTTGCTTTTCTTCCAGAGGTAAAGCTAATGCAAATATTTACACTCAGCGTATAACTGGTGTTCAGCACAAAGTAACCCTCTCTCTAAAGAGGTTAATGTGAATATCATCTATAGCCTAACAGTTTATTTCCAGTTCCAAGATAACTCTGTGGCCAAAGAATGAAATAAATTAGATATGTTCTATGTGTTTCTGTTACAAAGCTGTTACACTTTGTTCACAATGAAGCCCAAACTGCCTAGAACTGGTATCGCAGAAGCGCTTTTATTTTTCTGTTAGTTTGGTGTTTTTGTTGTTTGTTTGTTCTGTTCTTTTTTTTTCTTTTTCCTGTCCCTGTTTTGGAAAGATACCCAGTGCTGAATTACATCCTCTCTCATACATCCTGTCTACCACAATAACTCCAGTTAGCCCAAAGACTTCCTTGTGTGGGAGGAGCCAGTGGTGGGGCACAGAGTGGCTGGCCAGGGACTCAGGGTCCAGCCAGCTGGGCAGCTACACCCACCCAATTCGCTTCAGGTCAAGTTTACTCTTACTTGTCACCATTTTTTTTTTCTCTCCTCTTAGGGCCCTGTTCTCTCTCCAGCTGTGCTGGCCATCTTCACTTTTCATCAGCCTGTTTTCCCACCAGGCATGTTTTCTTACATTACTGCTTCTGTAGCAGTCATCCTCTCTGACTGCAGTTCACTCACTGTGGTGGTGATCAAGACTGTTTTTAAGCCAGTGGCTTTTGTCAGATTGAAAAGTTAACAGTGCTGGTCCTCCCACTTTAGATAATTAGCCATTAAACTCTTAATGTTATAAATTGATTTATGGTCTTTTTTGTACACTGATTACTTCTTTATTTCAGTCTATCAAGCCTTTTTCATTTTTCTTTATTGGTGCTTTTCTTTGTAAAGAAGAAGTAGTATTTACTAATAAAATATTCCGTATTTACAGTGTCTCTAGAATATTGGTAAGTTGCATAAACAAAGGAAGTAAGTATTTGTTTTCACTGGAGTTCTTTGTAGTGACTGAGTAGACACATTAGATCCTGCTCATCCCTAGCTCTGAGCTACAATGGTCTGTTTTATTCCCTCCTTCTCAGGGAAAAGAAGGACCACCTATGTGGCTGACACAGCCCATGCTACAGGTTAAACATTTCCTCCTTGTGAGTCCAAATCAATGAACCAGCAACTAAATCTTTTCATTCCAGGAAACACGAGCAGCCTTTTGAGGAACCCAAGGTTACATACTTATCACATTAAACATGGCCCATTTTAGGGACTGAAACCAATCTGAAGCTTCTCAGTACAACACAGCATAAACAGCTTCATCCTCAGCCCCACTGTGAAGCATTAACCTCATTTTACAGATGGTGACCAGAGGCAATAAACATTTATACATGCAAGGAATCAGCTGTGAAAGAATTGAAACCAGTTCTTCCAAATTCCTGCACAGCTTCTAACTACTGGATTACACTAAGTTGGGCTGACATAGCCCTTTCTGCTTCTTCAAATGCAACAATATATAGGAAGGAAAAAAAATATCAAGCTTCATATTTAACATTCTTGACAGAGCCATGCAAGTTACAGGAGTAGTGCCTTCAGTCATCCCTGCTCTTACCTCTTGAAGAGAGCTGCCTGCCTTAATTTCCTTTTCCTTAATGACAGGGAAAAGTTAATGCAGAAATCTGTGTCTTGGTGTGGTTTAATTACAGTTCACCAAGAGGGGCTTGCTGAGTGATGTCTCTGAGCTATGTTTGACGTTCACCATGAATACAAATTAAGTAGGGTTTGGCAGGTAGACAACCAAACTTTCAGAGCGATCCTTGCAGTTATTTATATTAATTAATGTCATGGGAGAAGAGGTGCAGCTTTGCCTATAGGCTTGTATGCAATATATTACCTTGGTGAGGGAGGGAGTGGGTGCAGGCTGTGGCATGAAGAGCCTGGCAGGTCAGGAGCAGCCTGGCACATGGGTTTGGACAGACGTCACACAAGGGGAGCAGGAAGCTCTGCTGCTTTATTCCTCCTGACACCACTAACTCACAGAAGCATGGTTGCTCATAAGACAGACCTGTTCTGCAGTTCAACATGGGCACTCAGCAGATGTCATTTATGGCTCTGCCACCACAACCCTGCATCATCTTCAAGTCAAATCACTTCAGGCAATTCATATAACTGAACCAGTACAAAAATGAACATAGTCCAAACTAGTGACATCCTGGTGTACCAGCAGGTCTAACAATAGATTTACAAGCATATGGAAATAAATTAAGACAAAAAAATCAGCATAGCTTTCCTGTTGTGTTGACTTAACTGGCCTAAATTTTATAACAACTTGGGCAAGTCTATATAAAAACCTGCGCATGTGGAGACCTCTCTAAGCCTTTGTAACCATGCCTAGAGTTATATTTCTCAGGAAAAAAAAAAAGAAGAAACTAGGCATGAGAGCAGCAAAATCTGAGAACATGTCCAGGAGATCTTGTTTTAGCTGCTGCCTGCAAAAAAAATTAAATCAGCTAATAGCCATTCCCACAGTAAATAAAATACCTCTAATCTTTACTGACAGAGGAGAAGGGGGAGGAAAAAAAAAGAAACAGCCACTAGAGAAGCTTGTTTATACATTTTAAGAATTTGAACCAAACTTGTACACACCAGTGGCATATTTATGTGTGAATTATGTTACAATGATTTATTTGTGAAAACACCAACTCCATGTTGGCTTTGCAAGATTGGCTGCCACATAGATGTGGGTGTCACCACCAGAAGAATGAAACCTGCATTGTGCCAATATTTTTGGCTGAAATGCTGTACATAAATCAAGATGAGCAAGAGGGACAGAAGGGACCATAGGAACATAAGAGCATCCTGCATCCCTACCTGACAATCAGAAACTGTCACCTCTCTATTTCCTCCCTGGTGAAACCAGGAGTCACACAAACTGATATGCCATCAAGCTTGAGCCAGAACCTTTCCCTCCCAAGTTGTAACAGTATTTCTTCCCAATTGAATTTACATCTTAAACATGCCTTTGCTTTTTTGGTCCCTGCTTTTCCCATCAGAAGTCTGTCTTGCCTCTGTTTGCTTTAATGGCCAGCAACCTGCATCCCATTTCCAGACTAAGTTTAGTCACGTATGAGTTTAAATAGTTCTCCCTCACTGCTGTTTGACTCTTGGGTATTTTTAGAAGGAAACCATATCCCCTGTCAACCTTCATTTTCCTGGGCTGAACAAATTGAGTTGCCTTGTCTCTATTTGCAAGGAAAGATTGTGGCGCTCCTGGTAATCTCAGTAGCCTTTCCCTACACCTGTTCAGATTTGTATTTTCCATGGGCATGAGACATCAAAATCATATATAGTGTCCTAAGGACACCTTACTGATGTCATCTTCTGTTACAGATTTAGTGTTTCCACAGGAAATGTCTTGATTGACATGTCCCAGAATGACATTTCCCTCTCCAAAGAAAGTTGTATCAAAGCTTCTCGGGTACTAGGGGATTGCACAGTTGATTCATTTTTTTTCTATTTCACTTCCATTTTCAGCTTACTGACAAATGATATCCACATGGGTGCTTTTGTTGTTTATGCTTCTGAATTCGACGTTGTTACACTGTTGTTCTTCTCATAACATTTTTCAGATCTTCCTCCCTACCTGATTTGGTCGCCCAACTTTGGTAATCCACACATGTCATCAGCAAACTTATAGTCTTTGTGCCTAGTTTAATGATAAAAACATTAAGCAGAAAAGATTCCAAGACCTTTTAATTTTTAACCATATATTTATATAATTATATACGTGAATGCATATAAACTCCATTAACTTCCTTTCTGTCTGGTACTTTTTGTTGCAGTATTATCTGATGCAGTCTTACTGCTCACCTTGCGTAAAAATGATGATCTTGAGCGGCATAAGGATTGAAGCAGGACATCAGATGCTGTCCTAAAGCCCAGATGAATGGGATCTGACACATTCCTTTTGTTTATAATCGCAGTGATGAAGACAGCTGTGAAGTTAGTCTGACACAAGCTACCCTTGGTGAGCTCAAGAAGCCGTGCTGGGAGGAAATTACAGAAGTGCTGCAATCACAGTCTGTAGAGATGTTCAGAGCAGAGCCAGCAGGAGACAAAAGCCACTCAGAAGTCTGAGTGAAGATGGAAAGAGAGACAGTATTAAAACATAGAGGCATTTTATGATGTCTTAGGCACAAAATATTATCATTCCAATGTGTGCAAGGCAGCAGAAGTAGAGACCTTAGCAGTATCATAGAATCATAGACTAGTTTTGGTTGGAAGGGACCTTGAAAGGTCATCTAGTCCAACACCCCTACAATGAACAGGATCATCTTCAACTAGATCAGGCTGCTCAAGGCCCTGTCTGTTTCAAAACAGGATAGGGAAAAAAAAAAAAGAAAGAAGGGGAAAGCAGTATTTTAGAGTTTTTTTCAAGGATGTTAAAGAAAGGGTAAAATACTCTCTTACACAATATAAAGAAGGAGGCAAAGAAAGAAAAAGCTGTTGTTGAAAGGCAGGTATTTCTCATCCATCTTCCCTATCAGCAAGGTCGTTGCCTACCATGAATAAATCAAAACTGTGGCTATCTGTGTTATTCTCAAAGAGATTATTTACTATACTCACATATGGAAAAACATATCAGCCATATCTTGTAGAGGAGAGACTATATATAAACAACAGTAAGTGAAGCAGAACCTAATGCTATTGGCTTTGCATGCCTCTGCAGTCCACAGCATCCGTGCAGCTACAGGTGGGACATGTAGTCACATTAATCAATCTAGGGCTAAACAGGAGCTGACAGTACTTTGGAGGAACATGAAGTGCCTGCAATGTATTAGCTGGTCACAGCCCTGCAGTTTCCTTCTCTTTTTATGAGGACAACACTCCAAAGCATAGCAACACAATACCCTCTTTCTCTAAGCTCTCATTTTAAAGAAAACATGAGAGTGACAGCAGGGTGACATCAATCACCTTAGGCACAGCGTACATGTCGAGCGCATGACATGGATTGCACGACACGGATTGCACAGCAGTAGCTGCAGTGTCTGTGCTATGTGACACAAAAATGTATTGGAGAGTAGTTAAAGCAACAGCTAGAAGAGCGGTGGAAGGAAAACCAGGCAAAATGAGAGGGAGAAGAGTGAAAAGTTTTAGCCACCGTTTATTGCCTCTAAACTCATACTGTTTCTAACAATACAAAAGCAGAAAGCTGGTAGGAAATGCTGATGCCAGAAAACTTTCAGCAAGTGAAGGGCCATGCTGGTGCCCAGTGTAAAACTCACAGCCATGTCCTAAGCTACTGCTCAGCTCCATTTCAGCTTGACCAAAACTTCAAAGCCTATTAAAATCAAGTAGAAACTTTGTGTGGCTCCAGCTCCTAAGTTTAAAATTGGCACTGGACTTTGTCTCACATTTCGCCTCTTCCCCAGCCCTGTAGCTCGATACCCCTTGTTAGCCTGCTCAGGATGGTTTCTGTCCTTCTCTCCGGAGAACATTTGTCACCCAGGACTGCTCCAGCCCCTGCTTATTTTACGGAGAAGGAATTTTGGCAGCAATTATCTGAAGTGAGTTTCGGGACCTTCAGCCTGTTTGTTTGACCTCTGGAAGTAGGTGGCTAATTCAAGGACAATGGAAGCTGTCATGTTACCTGTTTCCAACATGAAATCAATCGGGGGAGAGCAGGAGTGAAGTCAGCCTTTCTGTTTTGATAAGAGGGTGGCCAAAGATCTCTGGAATGAGTGGAACTCCAGCAGCCACTTGGGCACAGGGACGCCTGCTATTTATACACCCGGGGGCAGGGCTGGGGAACAAAGTGGTTCTTCTGCTCCCCTTTTATTTTTATTTGACTGAAACTGAAGGGGAAGGGCACAACTCAGGAGTTTTATCATCCAGAAGTGTGGCAATTTATTTTTTTTCCCTCTACAATGAAACCCAAAATTTTACCACTGTAGCCTTGTGTCATATATATATTATCATTATATGTCTAAATATTGTTTCAACTTTCAAAACCAGAGGCCCTCTATAGACAGCCTTTAAAAAAATGGAAAATTAATCCAGTATCACACTGTAATAATGATGTACCTGGTCTGTAGTCCACGTGTCAGCAAACAGAAGATGGCTTCACTTGGGATCTGTCTGCCTTGATGACACAGAGGAACAGGGATATCAAAGTAGAACAGCTGAGAGATACATGAGGCACACACTGGTTCAGATTTTATATGACAAAAGTCAAAATAATGGTGTTTCATAGAGCTTAATTCATGTGTGGAACTCTAAAACTCAGTTACACACATATTTGTGCTAAGCCTCATTGGAAGCAAATCCAAGCCATCCCAAAGTTTGGACTTTTTTAAGCTGTCTGGAGACATAACTTGCACTCATTGCAGTGTTTTTTGCTTTGAGGAAGGGAGCAGTAGCATTTAATTTAATTTGAAAGCGCCATTTTCCTATTGACAGAGATAAGACCCAAGAGAGTTGCATCCAATTCTCCAGTGCTAAATATGACAGAAAAGACTCTTTGGGAAAAGAAGCCCAGCACAAAACCCTCGGGAACACTAACTGCAAGCTTATTTTAAGCATCTTGCAGGGTCTGAATAGTTTACAAGGTTGTTCCAGTTGCTGAGAAGTCAGAAGTCTTGGTAATAAAGACCCTTGGGAAACTGATCCATCAGTTTTACAAGTTTACAGTGCTGCTGGAAAACTGCCAATGAGCTGGTCCCTGGAAATGAATGAAATATTTCTGTATTACCTCATATAGCTTGCAACACTATAGTAGCTGAGTAACTTGCAAGTGTTACTGCATTCATCATTGCAATATCTGAATAATCCAGGGAAGTGCAAGTACAAGCAGCTATAAAAATATTTCCCCCTCTCTTTCATGGGCAGGGTTTCCACCACTCCTAGCCCAGCAGGGAAAGCTCTCCTTGAAAGGCTTCCCTGCATGGGGCGTGACCCAGATCCTAAGCATGGACCCTATTCCTCCCCAAGGCAGGTTGCTCACCTTTTCCCACCCCAGTCTACTCCCAGGCCTCTTCTAACAGCGCAGCAGTGCTCACCTAACCTCAGCATTTGTTTCTCACTAGACTAGCCAGTGGACTATGATGATTTTCTGTGAAGATGGAGGCATATGCAAGAATTACTAGGTTAGCCTCTATGGGCTGGTTTCCCTCACCCCACAAACCATGTGGACTGAGACATGAAACAAACATGTGATAAAGGACACTTAGGAGCCATAGGAGCTTTTCATTAATAGCTACATGACCTATAACTTAGGCCTTCTCATAGATTATTGACATTATGTTATTTTTAACATTAGCGGTCACTGAGTATATATCTATGTTTTCAAACAAAAGCATGGCTCCAGCCCAGAGGCTCTTTGCAAAACAATTTGCTGCTCCTTCCCCCTCCACCTCTTCTTTTCCTTCCCTCTCCACCCAGAAAATTCACATCCAAATTCAGTTATCTCTGTTTAACCGACAGGAAGTGCCAAAGAAAAAAAATAATTGATGATAGATTTAAGAAAATAATACATCATGTATGCAGTACCTACACACCATAAAACACTTTACAATACCATAAGCCAAAATATGTGTTAGGAGCAGTTTAATCAGACTTATTACAAAATAGCTGGTTATAAAAAAAAAATATGAGAAGGGCTGATTGCAAACAGAGAGCACATTTTCCATGTCTCACCAAAAACCTTTGCAAAAAAATACTCCTAACCAGCTCTATTTATGAGAGGGAAAACAGCATGAGAAATTACTTTTTTCCTTCTTGCACAAATCAGAACTTGACTGCCGAGAAACAATACACCCTGTCCTGCAGTGTTAACCTTACAGCCTCGGGCACTCGGCTTGAAATGCCTCATAAAGCAAACAAACCCTTCGGGAGAGAACCACCTCCTTATCTATTCAAAGAGAAAGGAAGAGGTAAAGGATGAGTGATGGCAGGAAATTCACATTTCATTCCAGTGACGAATTCTGACCAGCTTTTCATTCCTGTCGCTGGAGATGCAAGTCCTTAAGAGAACCACAAAGTCAGGGATGAATGTACACAGCTCCTTGTAAGGAGCAGGGAAGCTCTTTTTGGCAAATAAACATGTTTCCACTGTTGTTCAGTCATCAGGATCACCAGACAGAGGGTGTGGGCTTATGTTTTTTCTTGTTTTGGGTCTGTCTAGCCAGACTTTTGCAAAACTTCCTCCAGCCTGTTCCACTGATCTTCGCAACAATTTGGGCAGTTCATCTGCATAGTGTTCTGCCTGACCTGACCAGCGATTTCCAAGGAAATCAGCTCTGTCATGAATGCATTGATCTCTGTGTAGGTGCACATCCAATCCAGGGGTTGGGGCAGGTCCCCACATTGCCAGGGACGGCTCTCAGCACAAGAGCCAGCTAATGGAGCTGAAAAAAGGGGGACACACCAAATCATGACTGCCAAAATTGCACACGTCTCTAGCAGGCAGAGATCATAGTCCATTGTTTGAGATGCTGTTAGCAAGGTCTGACTTAAGAGCAAATGCCTGGGGCGAATGGTGAACTTAACAGCCATACTTCCTGCAAGCCTAGAAATATGCAGAACTGTAAATAAGTGTTTCATATGATGGAGGTAGATACAGATGCAAATGAAAGACAAGACAAAATGAAGCACACTGGCAAAAAATCAGGTGCCATCAGACTCACTCCATAGGTCTCCTGGACACAAGAATACCTTTGCTAGACCACAGAAATGCAATAGCTTCAAGAACTTCAGGAAAGCATCAGATTTAGGACTGCTTGGGAAGCTACAAAACAAACTGCAGGAAAGGGGGATGGCGACCAAAAAGTGGGTAAAAACATCTCAAACTGGACGTTTCAAAATCTGTTACATGTCTGTACCAGAGTGTTGGGAAGGGATGTATGGGACTGCAGGAGGGCTTCTTGCAGTCACTCAGTCACTCTTGCAGAGTGACTCAGAGTCACTCTTGAAACAGAAAGTATTAGATGTCCTATTGGCTTTCCTAATGCAAAAAATCAGCTTTCTTCTTTTTGATGATAAATAACCTTAGGGGGTATTCCTAGCCCAGAGAGAGGGTGGAATAAATTAAGACTGGGTGTTGACAGCCTTGCAAAACTGAAATCTTGGACCAAACTTCAGAGCATCAAGGACAAGGCAACCTCACTGATGCTTCTGGATGGTGTTTGGTGTGTTTATAAAAGACTGTGACATATGAGCAGAATAGGAAAGTGGTGAACAACACTGTGTAACACAAGTTGTCTTGCTGTAGAAGAAATCAAATTTAAAGAAAATGCAGGAATAATTTTACGTTATCGTTTTGTCTAAAAAAGTTGTGAGAGTGAATATACTCTTTAATCCCTGAAACATTTAAAATAACAGGAATAGTTTATGGCTTTTTGTTCTTCCCCATATTTTTGGAAAATATAGATTTCTCCAGCTAAGGACAAAATACAGGATGTATCATTCCAGTGATGATCGTTCTTCACATTCAGTTTACTTCAATAGCTACAAACCTGTCTTGACCCTAGATAAATTAAAAGGAAGAACTAAAACAAGCAGAAGCTTTAGTAAAAGTAACATTGTATCAGGAGCACAAGCTTCCTGGAACTGCTAAAATTTACAAATGGAGTCATGGATTTTGGCAGACCACTGGCATGTTTTGATGAGGTCACCAAAGGTGTAAAGTGACTGAAAGACAAGTATTTAATTATCTCTTAAATTTATAGAGGATTTTCTTGCTTGGAAAGAATTTTTAGAATGATTGGCATATGCAATTTGTGTAAGCTAATGGTGTTGGAATTTTATGTACAATTCTATTTATATACAAACTGGGGGTAGTTTTGCTTCTTGATCTAAGCTCCTGCATAGGCAGGGGGTGTGAGTCTCCATTTGCTGCTTACACCTTCATTTGGACAGAACCACAGAGCAAATGCTAAAAGATCCCACATCAGAGGGGCAGCTTTCACTATAGACTCCCTGTATCTCCCACTATAGACTGCCAGAGACCCAGACAACAACCGCCATGGCAGTAACAAAATTGCTATGCTGAGAAATGGCATAGAGCAGCAAGAAACCAAACAAGATTTATTAGCAGGCTTTAAGTACTGGACACAGAAAACTTTGTGTACTCTTGTTCTAGTAAAAACCTATCCAGTGACGAAAGGGGTTTAATGGAAAGATAGCTGTAGACCCTTTGTGCTTTAAAAAGCCTCTCATAGTCTCTGAGTGTCTATTTCTTTGCTTGTCCTCATCTTTCCACTCAAATCTGTGTTTTGGCCATGTACATGTATGTCCATAAATTCCATGAGGCTTAGAGTAAAAGCAAGGAAAAAAGTATTCACTCTAGGATGTGAAGGGGACAGGATGGAATTACTCTGCTGACATTAAGTTATGAACCCTCTTCCAGAGAACAGTGTTTTCTTTCCAAGGCCTCACCACCAGCCCCAGTGCTGAAAAAAGCCCATCTGGTAAAAAAGGGATTGAACAAAATCCTTCCTTTTCCCCCAGGGGTTCCTCAAAAAGTGTGTTTTGAGCACTTTTAAAGGTGGCTAACTGCTCTCTTTGCTCTGCAGATGAGTAAAGCTACCCCTAAATGAACAACTCCAGCATATCTCAGAAGGAACAGGGAAAAAACAACCAAGGACTGAACACAAACACTTCCCAATTTAGAAGCAAGGATTGCTTCCTAGGAAAACAGCAAGAAAAAAAGATCATGCCATAGGGTTTTTAGCTTTTTTAATTTTGTTTTTAAATACTAGAGGAAGCAATATAGAGAGGGAAAGGGAAACAGACTGAAGATGGGGAAGCAGATGAGAATCAGATAAATGAAGCTTCTTACCTGTGTGCTGAATGTGGGAGGTAGAAGATATCCTGGGGTTTGTAGGTGAATTTGTTGGATTCACTACATTTTCTGTTGCTCTCCAGGTGAGGGAGGTGAGAGACAATCTTGTCAACCCTGTAGATAGAGAGTTCATACAATAGAAATAAATAAATATTAAGTTTATTCCAATTGAATTTAAAGGAGAAAAAAGCAACTGAGAAAAGGCTGAGCTAATGCATCCTATAGGTCCACCATACTTTTTTGTGTGTCCCTTGTTTTAAGAGGGCTTTGAAAGGCCCATTGTTGGTTAAGGACTATTTTGAGAGCTGAACTGGAGGCAAACATATGGGCGAGGAAGGGAAAAAAATGCCCAACTCTACAAGAGAGGATAAAACGTAAACAGTGAAGTGTGACTTTTTTTTTTTCCAGTGCCTCCTCCAGAAGCACTGCCCTCCCTAAATTTATTCAATGTTTATTTGCAGTCATCTTGAGAAGCACGTTGCCCACCTTCCCTCTGGCTTTATGAAGCACAGCCAGTGCTCAGCAGTGTGTTTGACTGAGAATTACCACCTAGGGCCATTCAGGCTAGGAAAGGGAAGCAGGCTGTGGAGAAAAATCTATTTCTTCTTCAGATGGGGAGATACTAAAAGAAAAAAAAGTTCACTGTTAGAGTGGTTAGGCATTGGGATAGGTTGCCCTGGGAGACGGTGGAGTCACCATCCTTGGAGGTGTTTAACAGGGGCCTGGACCTGGTGCTGGGTGAAATGTTTTAGTGCTTTAGGGGATACAGTGGTAGCGCTGGGTGAATGGTTGTACTTGGTGGTCTTAAAGGTCTCCTCCAGATTTGACGGTTCTTTGAGTGAATGAAAAACTGCTGTTTAGAAACCCTTTTATTTAGGAAGTAGCTACAGAAACCAGATGCTGACTGCAGAGCATGACCAGGATCGTGCCAGCTAGCAGTTCTACATGGCGGTCCTTTCCCTAACAAAGTTGACTCAAAAACTGTTTCTCCACTTAATGGTAGTAGAAAACTCTTTTATCATTAGCAACTACTCTCTCAGCTGTATTTTGCTATTTCTATTTATGGCAGCACTCTCTCCCAGGGATGCTGCCATCTTCTCTGTTTACACCTAATTCCTCAAGCACCACAATTTCCTGAATGGCTCTTTGTTTGTGGTTTGTTTGTTTTTTTTTCTTCCCCAGGAATAAGTGTATCCCTGCTGTCTAATCTAGGATTCACACCAGTAGCTGTGGGGATCTGGACTTGCCCATACGTCTACTTTTTATACTCTGTAAAGAGAGTCTGCTTTAATTTAGTAGATACTAAATTATATTTTATCTTAAATATAGATCTTAGCTTTATAGATGTTACCACTTGAGCCACACTTCTATTATAACAGGAGTCTGACATATTGCCAAAGCTGGCAAGGGAGGCAAAAGGGTTTTTATCTAGCCCAGAATGCACGCACTTTTGAGAAATGTAATGTTAATAGAGGTTTATGATTTAAACTTAAATTTATTATTTAGGTTTATGAACCTAAATTATGGCTAGACTGTATGAGTGTCAGGATTTGCAAGTCTCTAGTGCCATTACATCTGTCACCTGCAAGAAACGAATTGAAGATTTGGAGCGCATGTGGTGAGTTTAATCCCTAAACACAAACAGATGAAAATCCCTCATTCCTGGCAACTCAGACAGTAAACCTCAAAAAAAGAATATAAAAATTCTAGGTACCTAGAATATATTGAAAAACACCTCTTCTCCTTAGTATTAATAATACATATATGTCCAGGAAAAAAAGGTGGAAAATAGATAAAATTACTTTTGTCTTTTTTTGAATTTGTCTTTTTCTGGCTGCCACTTCCATCATTGTAACTTTGGCACTGGAAATGACCAGGAGGGAGAGAAGAAGAGGAAGGATCATTGTCTAGAACAAAAAAAGTGGCTACCTCCTGTGGTCAAAAGAAGACTCTTTTATTCTCCTGGCTTTGGTGGACTCAGTAGAGGACAGTGAAGTCAAAGCAGAGGCAAAAGGAGATATTTTTTTGTTGCTTGAGGATTTTAACCTCTTTGAATATTGTTGTGGCAGCTTCAGCCTCTTACATTTGTCTCTGTTCTCCTTGCAATTTTTTTGTTTGTTTGTTTGTGGGTTTGTCATTTGTTTTTTGGTGTTTTTGTTTCATTTTTAAATAATTTTTTTAGTGAATTCTGTGCCCTCTTTGGGGCCAGTAAATTTTCTTGGACAAGGAGACTGAGCTGTGCACCACATGCAGTGCTGGTCACATCTCAACAGAAAACAGCCTTTCTGAACAAGATAGTAATTCCTATTTTATTTTAGGGACACTACTGCAACAGGGAGAAATTTGTGCAGTCAGAGAAAGAGGAGAGAGAAGAGAAAAAAAATTCTCAATGAGATGTAACTGATAACTAAAAAACAAATAAAGGAAAAATTCTATTTTACTTGGTATTTTAATAATGTTTTCATTCTTCATAAAAGTAGGCTTTAAAATGCAGTCTTCTATGCACTCAAAAATCAAGCCTAATCCTGCCACAATTTCTACTGGACAACCTGAAGTCTTGGCTAGACTTGTCTGAGACGGGGATTTCAGAGACTCTTCCTGGCTTTCCTATAAGGATGCCTCAAGATCCTGGGCAGCCAGTCTACCAACAGCATTGGCTGAGGGTTTTCACGCGCATGTTACTGCTGGGAAAAGAAACCTCACTGATGACACCTAGTGTTTTCCCATATCCCAGAAGAGGAGACTAACGAATACCCAAGGGGCCTCCGCCCCCACCCGTGGCTCTGGGAGTAGAGTGCCCTGGGGTGAAGCTGCAGGTTATGCCCAGAGGTTCTCGTTCCCATGAACAATAGCTATTGAAACCACTTTGCTACCATCGTTACAGCAGGGAAGAAGACCAAACTTTAAGAATTCACATATGCTGACCAAGCACACAACCCTGCTGAGACAGGTATTTGCCACTTTCCCAGCAATCTGGTAGCAGGATGTTTGTGCATGAAGGTTTACTTGCATGAAAACCAAATCACAGCCTTAGACACAGTAGCATTCATGTTCCAAATTGACTCTGTTTTTTGTAAAACCATAATAGCCACTGCTAATAAAAAACACTGGAGGTGCAAGCCGTGGTTTATACCGATCTTCGGTAGAAGAAGTGGGCTTCTGACTGTGGATGTAGGATGAACATAAGAACAGAAACTTCTCGTTTTACTAGTTTGAAAAAGCAGCTATAATGAATTTAACAGTGACCACTTTTAGCAGCAGAGAGACAACCGTGTTTCCTGACACAGCTATTCTTATTTAGCATTTGTACAATAGCACGGTGGAAAAAAGAATTGGAGCCAGGGTTTTCAGCTGATGTGGAGGACTCAACATCAACATTACAATATTAAATCCAAAATCACAGCTAGGAAAAATATGGATTGAGTGCAAGTCCATCATACAGGAATCCTGCTGTTTCCTGCCAAGTTACAAGTGGAAGGTTTTGCTGGCTGTGAGGGGCACGGTGTAAAGAGTTACACATCTTTGTTTCCATTTTCCCACCTTGGGCAGGCAGAAAACCAGCCAAAGCAACTGAGATGATCATGAAAGACAGAAAGAGTAAATGAGTTTTCCCAAATCTCTTAATCCTCAGATACCAACTCAAACAAATAGGACCAGCCACATGTATTACAAAAGGCCAGTACCCAGACTAATTCCTGCGGAGTTACAGAGAGTGGATAAAGTTTTTAAATTGTATTTTTCTTTTTCCCCTTTTTTTTTTCCAAAACCAAAAAAACCCAACAGGTTTTTAAATCATAAGAGAAGAGCACAAAGCACTGAGACTAACTGGAAAAGGGAGAGAGCAAAGTTGTGTTTGCCATGCACTGTTTCACACAGAATCCTGTAAAATTCAGCCTCAGTCTACAGATACTGAGGTCAGACGGAGAAAGGTACAGAATTCACACATGGGAATGCAGATACTGAGAATAAATCAGCAGAGACATTTCAATAGAGGTACAAGGCTGGCAGAGCAATGTGCTGGCACAGCCTCTATGTAACAAATGAATCCTTAGGGCAGCATATTTCTGGGAAAGCTTTTGGTCATTCCTTTCTCACCACTCCCCTGCACCCCGAATGAAGCGATGACTGAGTATTTACAGCCTGGCCGTGTCAGCGGGTTGACAGTTCTGCTGATTTAAAGCACAGTTCTACCAGGAAAAGTGGCTCTGTGAATGATAACCTCATGACTTTCTATTTATTGTGTCTCACTGATTTCCAGTTCAAATGAACTGAGAAAAAAAATTACAAATATCTCATCTAGATTGGGTTCTTTTCTGTTTATTCATCAATGGCAATTAACAATACATAAGTCATGCTCTGTCTTTTTCTGTAGCTGAGCAAACCAAAGCTGAAAGGTTCAGTGTAGCTTTTACACTTTTGCCTTTTAAGCAAAAGAAATGCCTCCCTTCAGAGCTCCCTTCCCTGCAATGTACAGCTCCTCTTTGGCAGTCAGATGCCCTGGAGAGGCTTCAGGGTCCCTCCTGTCAGATAAGCAGAGAAAGAAGAAGGGGGTGCTGTACCTGCTCATTTCTTGCTTATTGTAGAGAAAAGTGAACTTCAGGCAGAACTTTAGTGAATGCATTTCCATCTTTTGTTTTTCTTCAGCTCAACTCCCCAGACTGTCCTGTACACTTGAAGTGCCCATTGTTCCTTCACCTTAGTCCTGCTCTGCAGCTATATATGTTGCATGGCAACATACATCATTAATAACTCCATCAAAGTAGGTGAAACCATGCCAGTGAAAAAAAGAAAAAACAGTCCAATTTTCCCCCATTAATCTGGCCCATGTGTTCTCCATTTTCTTTTCCATTAGGCAGACAGCCATTGAGTATTCAATGCTGTATATAATATATTGCAAAAACGTAACCAGGCAGCTCAGTTCAGCTGCTCAAATCATGCAAGGCCAACAGCATTTTAAGACTGTCTCTCAGTTTGCTCTTGATCAAACTCAAAGGGGACTAAGATTTTATGGACCAGGACCAGAGCTGGACACAGAATTGGCCACAGAACTAATTTTTTTTTCCTCTTATTCCATTTTGCACAAAATTATTGAATGCAGAAAAACATTCTGAAGAGATTTTTCAACTTTGTTGGTTTTTGGGGTTTTTTTCCATTAAGGCAGAAAAGGCTGGATTTCTGTTGCACTCTTTCCTCCTGCTCACCCCCTTTACTTTTCCTTTTCCATCAGTTTGCTTTCTTATGCTGCAGCTTTGCAAAATTTGGTTATGCTTAGGAAAGCATTGAAAAAAAGCAAAAGGAAAAATGAAAAAAGGGAGAACTGCCAAGCCATAGATGTAGTTAACTTACCTTCAGCGAGGAAGTATGAAAACCAAGAAAGAATGCATTTTAATATGTAAATACTTCCTTTAAAAGTATTTAATGAGAACTAGGAGACTAACAATCCATTTTAAACAAAGCTTTAACATGTTTAATGAATCTCAACTCTGCTTTCTCACAGGAAACTGAACTCAAACTTTGACCTCTGGTTCCTCCGTCTTTCAGCTTTAGGTGACAGATGGGATTCTGGAGGGACTCTTGGAGCAATGTTTCCATTTTTACAGAAAATAAAGTGTCTCTGGCAATTTTAATTAAAAAAAAAAAGAGATTTATCCTGAAAGCACAGAGAACAGAACCAGCAGTTTGATTTCCACTTTTCCTTTCTTCTGCTCGCTTTGCATTTAGGTTCTCCTGCAGATCAGGCCAAACTAAAGTTGGAATAGAGAGACAAGCACCACTTCAAACATACCTGGTTTTAGAAGCTCAGTTGCTCTTCAATTAGCACATAGCTCTCCTCTTGATATACTCCCTTGTATCTCTGAACACAGCCAATGGTGAGTTGCATTCCCTCTCACAAAAAAACACTGAAAACAATTAGTGGAAAAGTGAGTAACTTATTAGTAGTTACGTTGTCTGCTTTAATAGCAACTTTGGCTGATAGCTCATCCATTATCTTCTAGCAGCATCCATTATCTTCATATCTCATCCATTATTTTCTAGGCCATGAATACTGACAGATTTTTACTGCACTGAAGAATAAGCTCTTGATAGCAGAAAAATAGACAAAATCTATAAAAAGACAGAAACGATATTCTGCCACTCTATCTCCTTTGTCTACCCTCCTCACCACTGCCATCATGATTCCCATGGGTACAACTGTAACCACATTTAACTCCAGCAATATTATGGTAACAGCACCATAAGTGGTAAGAGAGCCTTGGCAAAGCACATCAGTTACTGGGATGCAGAGCAACAATCAAGGAGTATCTTGATTAAAAGCTTGATTTGACTGTACATGCCACTCTTACTGACCTATTAATGGCTTCCCATATTACTATTAGTATTTCAAAGGCAAGCTTTCAAAGCCGCAGCAGGAAAAAAAGAGATATTATTTCCTTGTTTATAGGATTTAATAATTTTCAAGCTGTTTTGTAGTAACAAGGATGTTCTGTACTTGTTGCTAGCTGCATCAAAGTTATCATGACCAGTGATTTTGCAGAAGAAATTCAACTCACCTATCATCTGCAGCTCTAATTTCACCTAGTAGCAAACACCAAGCATATTTGAGTTTGGATGTAAATAAATAATGCCAAGGTGTAACAAAGTACCAAGGGCTGAAGACAGGAAAACAATCCTAGAGATTTTTTTCAGGCTTATGAATAGTCATGGCTTATGAATATCTGAGATTGAAAAAATCACTACCCCTTTTCAGTATATCCCATACCAATAAAAGCAGCTGAGGAATCCTGTAGATGCCTTTAGTACAACAGAAAAGGGGCTCAAATATAGATGTGTACTGAAGATTTTCTCCTGGGAAAATGGCCTTGTAACCTCTTAGCTCTGTTTTTCCTGGGAGGAGAAAGGAGTGAGGCAAGGCACCAATCAGAGCCTCTGTAAGCAGGGGAAAAACAGAGGTTCCTGTGCCCCCAAGTTCCCCATGTGGCCTCCATTGGGTCATCACTGAGGGCCTGCCAGGGCAGTGTGGCTACAACAACCACCCGGCCGTGGTAAAATGACCTACAGCATTCTGCTCAGCTTCAGCCAGACAGAGCACGAGGGAGAAATCAGTCCCTCTAACAGTCTCCCTCATTGTGTCACTCAAGCATATACATATATCTGTGTGCTGCATTTGAGGGACACACTGGCAGAGATATCCTTAGATTACTGTCTCATGCACAGATAATCTACAATAACATTTTCTACCCCCTCAAAGTTACCTGTTCTTTTGAATCTTTCTTTGTGATGTATTTGAAGGATTTCTTGCTTGACTCATCCTATTTTGTTCACACTGAGATATTTCATTGTTGGGTTTTTTCTGTGTAGGATCTCTGAGGAAAAAAACCATATAATATGTCTCAGAGCTCTTTTTTCAAACCCTTTCTCAACAGCAGTCCCCTCATAGCCCCAGTTTGTAAGGAGAAGCAAAATAACCCTGGTGTTACCTGATGTTAACTTGAGACACCTGCCCTGGTGGCAAAGCTGAGCAGAAGAGTGTCTGAAAGAAAGGCTCAAGAGCTGAAACCAACAGTGAATTATTTTCCAAATTACCCTGCTCTGCCAGTTTTAGGCAGTTTTCATCCTCCCTTCCTTTATTCTGAACTTCTTCCCTATTGGGTTCCCTCTCGAAGCTCTCTTCTGTTTCAGCTCACTACACTAAAATTTTCTCTCTCACTTCTTGGTCCACACGTTTCCTGCTTTAAAATGCCAACACCTCTGTGCCTCCCCCAAAACAGTGTGCTTCTACTATACAATAACTTTTAGCTATACCATAGCTTTCAGTTCCATTGCATATTCGTCTTATGAATTAAATTTTAGAAGGCAATGATCCCTGCTACTTTTCCCCTAGACCAGGCTTTGCCAAACACTTTCTCATTATGTCACTTGGATTCAATTACATTTTCCTTCAGACTAAATATTGCCACAGATACCTAATACTTTCACTCTGCTATATAAAAATAGCGAGACCTTTCATACACTTTTTTATAAAAAAAAAAATCCTAACACTGCTCATGTGTAATACAACAGCCAGCATTTTTGGGTTTTCCCCAAACTCTCAACCAATTGCTTGCGTTTAGGCAGCTGGAGTCTTGCCCTGTGTTATTAATGCAGGGAGAAGTGTTTCCATTCACCCCAGTGCCCGGGACTGGATATAGCCTCTGCACACCTGAAATCCAAGAGCACCCCTGTGGCATGTGGCACAGGACATTCCAGGAGCTGCAGACCACTGCCTCGTTTTTAATGCGCTTGTTTCCTCTGAGTGCTTTAGAGCAGCATGAGAATAAAAGGTTATACTTTTAAAAGATATCACTGCTTCAAATTGCAGCGACATATGTGGCTTTTCCCAGGATAATACCACTAAAGGGACTTTTTCAGCTTCCCTTGTCTGTTATCTCTAAGCCAGCCTCCTTGCTTTCACTGCCTCTCTCTTTTGCTGCTAGTGGAACTGGGAAAAAGTGTTTTCTACTGGCAAGAAAACACCTTGAAGTAGATGTGGAGACACCCATGATGAACTCTGTGTAGAGAAAGGCTCAGTGGGACATAGCCAGGTGTTCAGGCATGATACAAAAATCACTAAATTAATTGCAAGGAATTGAAAAAATACCTGAAATACCCTCAATGTGGAAGGCTACCTTTGCAAACAGCTACCTGTTACGTAGGTGGGTGCATTTTGGGTTATAGCAGCATGAAAGCATGCAGGATGCATCCCCTACAGGAGCTGAAGTTATTGAAAGGGAGGGTTTAGGTGCATTTTCTGTGTAAAACAGTTTGTTCAATAGGGGTGGCAGCAGCAGGGTGGAGGCAATGACCACAGTGTCTGACAGTCTGCTCAAAAAAAGTCCTTTTCTCCAGTGGTAAATGACCCTCTTTTACCCACCCTATGGTTTTGCTTGTGGAGCTAACACCAGCTCCTGTGACACCAATATAGCCACCCTAGCAGCACCTGGCTGGAAGCAGTAGCCAGAAAGAACAGCATATGGAAAAGAGACGCTATAAAATAGCCTATTACTTCATGTAATGGATTCCAGGAAAACTCGTTACATTTTGATTACAGACATTCAGAGCGGGAACTGCTAGTACTGCACTTGAGATAAGGAAGAGGCCACATAGACTTAAATAGCCAATCTCACTATGACTTCTTATGTAATTATCAGCCCCGCATCACCATGAGGTCTGCATGTCTTAGGCAGCTAAAAATAGAGCAGCCTCCCCCACCTTTCTCTCCTTCTAGCCTGTGGGAGGAAAGACCTGACTCGATCACTTGTGTTTGGGTGAGCCCTCTGAGCCCCCGTCGGCAAAGGGAAACCAGAGTCAAGCATGCTGAAGCAATATTGGTCTCTCCCTAAGGTGTAGCAAACAGACAGAGAAAATATATTCATCCAAGGCTGTAGTTGACCTGAATGGACTGGAGCCTGGCCCTGGAAAGTGACATTTCTCAGTGCTGCTGCTCTGGGGAGATGAATATCTCCTGCCACTACACCCCACACTTATTGTACTTGCTTTTTGTGGTTTGCTGCACCAAAAATAGACCAAGGCTTTTCCTCATGCACCCTGAGCCCAAGTGAGGTGACACAGGCCTGTGGCAGTGGCCCTGGCAGGGCATGTTGTGCTGGTGGAGGCAGGACATGCACTGGGGATAATACTGTTCCTCCTGCTTTGCCAGGGCAGTAGAAGGACATTAAGGCAGAGTGCTCTGTGTCCTCATCCTTATGCCACCATTGAATGTTTTCTTTCAAAGACAATATAAGCATAATATTGATTTTCCAGCAGCATTTTCTTCCAATGCAGCCCACTCACAAGAAGCTGGGATTTTCACTGTCATTGCCAATGTTTGATAACATTGAGACTAGACATTTCACTTACTATGCACAAAAGAAAACATCCTATAGGCTGGAATAGAAAGGCCGGGCTACATGTTTTTCAAACTGCTTATTCAAAAGTTATATTCTTTGAGAAAGAAGACTTGGAAACCCTGCCCTTAGAAATACAATCTTTATATTAATTTCTGGTTACTGCCATAAGGCATGCCAGATTAAGGTGTGAGGATAATATTAATTCAGTGCTTGCTATTTATTCATGATTCCTGGAGTGGTTCCCAGCCATATGTTTTTGTGAAAATTCCAGCTGTGCGTTTGAATCCGTCACTGAAATTCACCATAGAATTTCATAGGTAGAAACATTCAGCGGGAAAATTTGGATCCCAGTTGAGATCCAACATCTCAGTTGTCGCGTTGTTTGGATTTAGGGGATTGTTTTGTATTTTTGATGTAATACCTACAGCTGAAACCCAAATATTTCAGTGATTTTGACCACAAACTGCAGTCAAGGAGGGTGAAGTGTCAGGTGTCTGGGCTTGGGCTGGAGAGAGGAGACTGACACCACACTGCTACTGTCCAGGCACATGATCACTTTTCATCCCAGCCTGTACCTATGTTAAATGAGGATAATTACATTTTCTTCCCTCTCAGAAGAGCTGGGAGACAGCCTGTTGATAAGTTATTCCTCACAGAACTTGACAACTGCTTATTAAGTCTGTAAATACTTTGCAGATACTCTGCAAGTACATCACATTTCTGCTCCAAGACTTTCAGACTTTTGCACAACTTACCAGCGATGCTGTCAGAAGAGCAGATACAGGGCAGGAACACACCAGAGGGGGACAGGAGGAGGCAAGCATCCAGACCAAGGTGTCTGGGGCAAGGGCAAGGACAAGTGACCCAGGACTTCCTACTGGGAAGGGCAACCAAAGCAGCGTTGCAGTTCACCTGTGGTATCCAGTAGTTTCACTGTGGCTCTGTGTTGATGGGATGGAGCTCCGGGATATAGCTGGATAGAGTGGGACCCCTCAGCTGTGAGAGGAGACAACCAGTGGAGATGATGCCTCAGTGGGGCTCCAGGGAAGGTGTCCATCAGGCATCAATCATCCACTCTCTTGCACCCTGCAAGAGTTCAAGTGCACTTAGCGCACTTACAAGCAAAACAAAGCTCTGTTTTGTGTAAATCACAATTAAACCACAGAGCCTGTGGGATATTTTGATAGTTAGGCTTTCACGTGAGTCTCAATAGTGATTCTATAAATCCATGGAAAAAAAGAGGTCTATGAAATCTTATTAAATACAATACCTGGCATAGAATTTCCAACAGTTCTAGGAGAGCACATCAGGAAAGTATTGACACCTGTTTTGCTTCTCCTTGTACTTACTTGTTGCTGCTCAGTGTTGGAGACTAGATACTGACTCAGCTGGACCTTTGGTCTGAGTCTGTATGATTTTTTTTAATTTCTGTCCGTTCAGGCTGGAGAGGCAAACTCAAAAAGAAGGTCAAGACTCATGACAATTCACTGTGGTAGTCCTCTGCTTTTTATCCAGTGTCATGATCATTTTAGAGTCTGGCTCACTCGTCCTGGGCCTCACTATGTCTGCCAGAGTCCAGATTTGAGGAGCACAATGGAGGGGACTTCTTTACTACCCTTTACCTGGGCATGTCCATTGATTCCAACCTACAGTCTGATTTTCTCCCTTTCTTTCCCTTGGGTTATAGAGCCTGCTGATTTTTCTGTAGCCTGTGGTATCAGAGTTTTCAGTATTTTAACACCGGGGATGTTTCAGGACTGCACAACAGTCTTTTCTGAAACAGAGGCATGTGAAGAAGAGATTCAAACCATCAGACTTTGCAGGGTGGTTAAAACCTACTCTTACAAAAGTTTAGAAACATGCCATGGGAGTTTCTCCTCTGGAAATTTTAGTTGTTAATTCAGCAAGTTAATTCTTGCTGGACAGGAAGCGCTCACCTCAAAGCAAATGTCTTAGTAGCAGCACCCAAATGTGGCAGGACAACCCAATTGCAAAGGATTGTCTGACAGGCACCTTCAGCACTGCTCAGAAGCTGCTCCAGGAAAAATCCTCACATACAGAAAATAAATCCAGACCAACAGAAAACCAAAGGCTTTCTGAGGAAGCATCCTATTCCATCAGGGTTTCATGCCAAGGCATTCATGGAAAAAAAAAAAAAGAATAGAAAAAAGAAGAAAGAAAGAAAGAAAAAAGCCCCAGTCACTCCCAGAGTAGGCAAGATAATAAAACCTTGGAAAATCATAGAATCTTTTTTTTCGAGTCCATTTCTCTTGGCCTTGCAGGCCAGCACATCTGGCAGACTAAAGTCTGGGAGGACAAGCCATCTAGGAGAAAGCCCCAGACGCCTGTCAGGGGGTTCAACATTTGCTGCTGGTCTCTGATACAGCAAAATAAGGTCTTAATCTACACTGTGATTGTAAAGACAATTTGGTGCCAGGAGGAAAAGGCCATACCAGCTCAAATCCCAGTCTCAGGAAATCGTGTGGCTTTTAGGTAGCGTGACAACAAGGAGGGAAATATAGCATAGCACAGGCTCAGCCCTGCCAGGCAGCTGAAGCTCAAGTTATTTCCACATTACAAAATACCTTAGGGGACAGGCAATTTTTCCACTAAAGTTTACAAAAAGGATAACAGAGATCCTACTGGTCTCTTGACAATTTTTCTCCTCAGCAAATCGGAAGCAGTTCCTTGCTCAATGGCTGTACATTGTCAGGAAATCTACTGAATTTATGCAGTAGGACTTCTGCTTTGTGCACTCTTCTGACAGTCACACATGCACTGAGACTCAAAACAACCTCAGCCTATTTAAAACCATCTCCAAATAAGTCATCTCAAGACAGTTTTTAACAGCAGGATTTCTTTCTGTATTTGCACTTTCAAGAGATTTATTATTATTCTATTGGAGTAATCAGTGTCTGAGAATGGCTGCCGATGGCTGTCACCAACACGTCACCTGAACATCCTATTTTTCTTCCCAGACAGAGTAAAGATTACAATCATATCCCACTAACTTTTTTTTTTCTTTTCTGCTGAGTTTCGTAAGGTGAATGAAATTTGCTCTTGTAAGAGAAACTTTTCATCCCTGTTTTCTCCCCATACTAGTGCCCAGACAGTTGAGTCTGGTCACAGTGACCCAAGCATGAAAAAGCTGCCAATGGCTCTGAGCTTATTTCTTTTGGGTTGTTGATAGATGGGGCTAAACAAAAAGACCTGGGTGTATTAATTGGTTGGATATAGCTTTTCATATCTTTTATGGAGCTGGCTATCTTACTGCACTCCTGGTGGCTTAACAATTTCCACTCTAAATTGCTCTTTTCATTTGTTTTGCATTTACTGAACTCAAATGTGTTCAGTTTCACATTTTCCACACTTGTAGTCTGCTCTAGGCTGGATTTTTTTTCTTCATCTCAGGAAATAAGGATCATTTGTTTCCAAGAACACGTCTGTGGAAAATTAGTTGTTAACGTTAAATGCATCCATCTGTTCCTTTGAAGAGATTTGCTACCTGCTTAAAGTGGAAAGGAACCTGAAATCTTGCAAGAAGAAATGCTAAGGAGACATCTTCTGCTGTCCCCATGAAAACCTACCCACATTTAGTCCCCTATAAATGTCTAGAAAATGCCATTTTCATAGGCACACACTAGCACTGACTAGTCTGATTGTTCCACAGGGAACAGACATGCTCCTTGGCATGGAGGGAAAGGGCTGGGGTTTATCACCCTAAGGACTACACACCACTGGTTATAATGGCAGGAGCCCATCTCCTCACCTGTTATTGGCTATATCTTTGGGTCATTCAGTCCAGCACAAGGTCCTGAAGATGACAAGGGGCTTCTGAAGCTTTGCTTTAGGGTGAAGAATGCATCTGACCTTTTAAATAAAAATGCCTACAAGATACTATAAGAAAGAGGGAAAATGTTTCAGAATAAAAAATGTCAACATACTGTATAATACACTAACCCCTATAGAAATTTCCTCTCAGGAGACTTTACCATGAAATACTGGCACCAGGATCACTGGTATATGGGAGAATTAGTAATAGTTAGCTTTTCATGTCCTGCTACAACCTGTAGCACTAACAAATACAACCCAAGTGAAACCCAGACGCATTGTAAAACAAGTGAAATATATGAACTTCTTAGTAAGCCATAATGCATGCTAATACAAGAACAGATGGGAAAGGTACAATAACGGCATCCCAGCGACAAACTTCACTTAAATACTTGTCCATTCAAGGTGCAGACAGAACATTGACTGAAGCTATGGATGAGTTGCAAACAAGAAATAATCATCAGCTTGTGTTGAGATGACCTGGGAGGGACAGCTGCATCTCAGCTGCTTCCACCTTTACTGACTTCATCCTGCAGTTACCTGGTCAATGCACTTGCTGAATGAAGCACTATGGGGAATTTTGATTACTCTTAAGTGAGAAAGGAGTCCTCTGCATAATACACACCTAAATTTCCATCTCCCCACTAACTTGAAATGCTTCCATACATTTGTGAAAGAACCAGACAAAAAAATATCAATGATAACCTGCACAGAGAAGGTGTAAAGAGCAGCTGTGGGAGGGGAGGGGGGAAGTAAGAAAATTTTAAAAAACAGGGTGTTTGCACATCACAACATAAGCTTTTCTCAGACAGTAAGGTGGAAGGATTTTCTGGTTCAGGTGTGTCTCCTGAAAGGAGGGAAATGGATGGATACCAAATGAGTTTTCTGGGAGAATGTGGTATTATGTCCTGCTTCATACCAACCCAAGGCAGCAAGATTCATTAAGATTCAAGTAAATTTTCTTATTTGAAAACTTTATGTAGACATTGATTTAACTACAAAAAAACGCCATTGTCCATGGTAAAAGAAAATGTTTACACTTGTGGTCTGGATTTTCTATTACATATGAAAACTGGAACATACCCTATAACTGTGCTATACAAAGATTTAGCAGAAAAAAAGCAATTGCTCATTAACTTTCATTCAGCTTTAGGACAAAGATCAAAGTCTAATGTCAGAGTTCTAAGGTATTGAGTTTGGTTAATCTTTTTCAGTTTTGTTAATCTGATTCTTGACATCCCAGTCGAAGTC
The DNA here is from genome assembly GCA_013396655.1 of Campylorhamphus procurvoides. Lineage (NCBI taxonomy): Eukaryota > Metazoa > Chordata > Aves > Passeriformes > Dendrocolaptidae > Campylorhamphus > Campylorhamphus procurvoides. Next base: position 962,701 of record WBMV01006571.1, on the reverse strand, counting down.
ATTGTATTTCAAAAGCTGCTGAACAACTTCAGATTTTACCAAGTCAGTGAACTCTAATTTTGGATGTTTTGCACTCTGGTGAGTGAGTCCTTGGTTGCATGTGAGCAGTATAAATTACTTGAAAATAAAGTTATATATGTACGTTATTATTAACTGGATCAGAGTGCACATTTCAAAAGCTTTGACTCACCTTTTTAATTCCTCATTCTGGCTCAAAAAATAATGATTAAGTAAGAAAAACAAACAATGGATAGTTTGGTTTAACTCCTAAGAATTTTTTATTCCATTTGAGTGAACCAATACATTCCTCTGTGAAATGGGAAGCAACAGTTATTACTGTACATTTTTGTGTGCCATCTATTCTAATGCAGCTACGGAAAAGTTTGCAAATCTTTTCTGCATTGTGGTTGTCAATCTAAGACTCATTAACTCTGTGACTGATGTTTCTGCAAAAGTCTCACAGTGACCATAGTAAATCTATCTGATATTTCATAGAACTTTATGTTTTACCAATATGTGCTATCTCATTTTGTATTTTAGCAGTTTAAATAAACAGTATTCTTGACATTAGCTTCAGAAGCAATGATACTAATAGTGCATGACATTAACAGTATAAAAGTGAAAATCTTCTTTGCACATACCCCAAGCCTGCTAATTTTCTGAGACACACTAATAACACCAACACACGTGCAACGGGTCACTGGAAAGCTGACTTGTAGGCTAACAACTAGAATGCAAAACTTTGGATACCAAGGAGTCTGTTGACTATTTAAGTCCTCCTCTCTTCATCCTGTCAAAAACTATTGCAATACCCTGCCTACAGTCTTACCAGTACAAGTCTCTTGTAATCAGAGTGCAAAATCTATTCCAGGGCATATTTTTATATCATGGAATACCAAATGCATTTTATATTGTTATGTAGAGTGATGACAACAGTAAAAGTCAGGTCTAAGACTTGGAAGCCTTATAAAAACACTTGCTTCCTAACATCTGGCTCAAGAAAAAAGGAGATACAGGAGCTGAGGATATTAAATGCAAGAAGAAGTAAGGTCACTGACTGCACAGTTGGTATAGGAAAAAAAAAAACAAATCAGAGAGGGCAGGTTCAGAAAAAAACAAAAAAAAAAATCCAAGATAGCAGCACAGTGTGTTTAGCCTAGGACTGAACCTATCCCATTTTCTATGAAAATCATATTTAATTAACATTTAATTACTCATTGTGGTCAAAACTATGCAGAGGATGAAAGCCTGGCACTGAGGAGCTGCGAGTAAGCACGTCCCTGTCCCAGTCTCAGGAAGTTGTCCTGCACTGCCTGTTCCCTGTGCCAGTCCTCAGATGAAGGAATTGCCTTTGGAAATGCTGACCTGATCGCAGATGACCTTGGCATGATTCCTGGCCCCAGAAGAAAACTCGGCACCCAGTGGGCACAGGGTTTGGCAGCCTGGCTGCAGGTACCGCAGCCTGGTGCTGCCCTGGCTGAGCCTCGGCCCTCTGGCACCACGCTCCAGGGCTGCACAAAGCAAACACCTGTATCATGTGGCTCCACCACCCTCTTCTCCCCTTCTCTCCATGGCCTCATTTCTTATGAGGGTCTTTGGACAGCAGAATGCCTCAAATAACTGCAGCACTAAGAGCGCTAGCATTGCATTAGGTAGCATGTCTCAGCAAGTGTCTCAGTCCTCTCAAAGGTCTGCTGTTTGCACCCTGCAAAGCCTCAGGCCTGAAAGTTTGGGAGCATTCTTCTCTCTCCTGCCCTGCTTTGGGCTTTAATTTTTTCTTTCATGATTTCTAGCTTGTTGCAAACAAGAGTTGCAATATTTTCTTTGGTAATGAAAAAATAATTAAAGAAAAAACTTCTACACTTTCCATCTGTTATTTGCATTAGGAAAACAGGCAAAGAGAAATTACTTCTTGAGACCAGGCAGTGCATACAAAAAACCTGGAAATGCTCTGTGATCTCCGCACAATCTAAGATAAAGTCAAGTTTATGAGCATAAACTATCACTCTCCTGTTGAATGTCTGGATGCTATTAGACTCACTGGACCAAATATTTGCACTATTATATCCAGAGGAACACCTGCTGTCTGCTAATATATACTGATATTATGTGGAGAACAATGTAGTTCAACTTGTCTACATTTGAAAATCAGAGACTAAAGAGGAAGATGTGGAGATCATGGGAAAATGAGTAACAGAAGCAGGAATGCAGTTAGAAATAAAATGCTATGAGGGTCTTGTGAGCCTGGGCCATAATATGAAGTATAGTTAAAATGTGCACAATTAATAATCACAGATGATTATGTGAGTGCAGATCCTGTAGCAAACACGACAGTACTGTGGAGTTCTCTCTCTAGGATGATGTTTTACCCACTCTGAAGGCCTCTGGTAAGTGACCTGTAGAAGACACCTGCTGGGTTATTTTAGAGGAAATGGGAAGAATAGCTTCTGAACAGACAAGTGATATACAGCAGCCAAAGCTTTATTATTGTCTGGCTTGTCAAGCCAGATGTGAACATTCACCCTTTCAATCACAGATTCATTAGGATCCGTATGTATTTAATTAAGACTGTAGCTCTGCAGGTGCTCTAAATGCTTTCACAGTAGTGTATGTATGAAGCATATAGCACCTTGCATTCTAATATTTAGGTGACCATGCTAATGCTGAGGTAAAATCCAGACTTCTAGCACTAAAATTCAAAAGTTTAGATGCTGGGAAGCTGTCACTTCCCAGTTACACCATCAGTTTCTTTCTTTAAGTTTAGCAAGCTGCCTATTAAAAAAATGAAACACAGTAAAAAAAAATGCTGGAAGTTATTTGATTAAAATGTAGTTCAGGTCATCTGTAAGCCACCTGCCTTACTGCTGGGCCTGGTGGAAGCTGTGGTCCTGTGGTGCTTCCCATCACTGTTCAGAAGTCAGCTGCCAAAACAGGAATGCTGTTTCATGTGCAGATAGCAGAAGCATTCTCAGCCTGCCCTGCTCTCAGTCATTTTCCCTTCTGCTGGCACCCCTGTCAGTGACAACAAATCAGAGCCTCACGAAGCATGCAGCCCATCTGACTGATGCCACTCGATCATGCTGCCAGATCTTCCACTGCTCATTTCCTGCAGCACAATCTGAGAGAAAGCCTGTTTCCATGCTTGAGCTGGTTTGGACAAAGATAAATCTGAAGGCTGCCTAGTGACTACCATATAAGCAGACAAAAAAATGTGATGACCTAACTTACAAGGCTTCAGTTATTTGGTATAATTAGGTGGAGAAGATGCCAAGAAAATAATTGCGGGAAAGTTTTCTTTTGACAAACTTATGAGAGAAATTTCTCAACAGCTTCAAGGAATTCCATGGATGAGCTAAGCCCTTCCAAGTCCAGCAGATTGCCCTTTTTGTCATTAAAGTGGAATAATTCAGTCTCTTCCTCTTCCTCCCGAAACAGATTGCTCTCTGAGGTAGGAATGATGATGATGCGAGGGACTGCGTTGCTAACAACATAGTCCAGGATTCCATTAGCTTGACTTTCTTGAGTTGCCATCTCTGAAGTACTTGAGTCTCCTCTGCTGACACTGCTGCTGTTCAAACCAACAGGCAGAGAAGCTGCTCTTAGGGAGCTGGTCACAAGTGTTGCAGGGGAGCTGTGTAGGACTGGCTGCCCAAGCACCTTCTCCAAACAGCTGGAGGAGAGCAAAACCTGGAACAGAGACACAAGCTTTAGTGTCATATATCATATGACTATGGAAACCAGTATTAGAAAGATTCATACTAGTCAGCATTTGAATCACCAGGCCTATTTTCTATATAGAACAGAATCATTAACTTAGAATCATTAACTAGGGGGGAAATCACGAGGTGCTAACATGTATTGTTTGAAAACCAGAATGTTAAATGAAGCAAAAGAAGACATGTTCCAATTGTAGCAGAGACAAAAAAGAAAAAAAAAAAGCAAAACTCATTCCTATCCTATATCTGATCTATTTTATTATTAAAAAAAGGAATTACTCCATTTTGAACACATCTCAGGGTACCAGATAATTACACTTTTCTCTCTTCTCATGGAGAAGATCTCAGATAAGACTCAAGTAGGCTGTATTCTCTACTTTCTTAAGGCTTCATCATTCTTGTGACAATGTCTGTCATGGTGCCCCAAAAAGGCTCCTGGTACTGCCTTAGGGAAGTCAGTGGCTTTGTATTCACACATTGGACAGTACTTCCTTCAATAAAGAAACAATAAACATCCACTTTGCTCACAATTTATTTGCCTATTTTCAGAGAATTCTGATTTCTAACTTGGCCCTGATAGCAACTCCACTGTGTCCATTCCATAGCTCTTTTTGCACAGTATGCAAATTCAGAGTAAACTAATTAAGTTTTGAAAGCGTTTGTTAATATTTAAATACACTGGCAACAGAAGGCATAGGTGCTCAGTTTTGGCTTCCTTTAAAAAATGACAGTTAAGGCTATAAAATCACTGTGTCAGATACAGACAGAAGCTGGATGTCCCTCCTTCCTGGGAAAAACAACATTTAAAGTAAAATGCAGTATTTACTTCAGTACAATATGAATTCCTGTGACTTCTAATGGAACTCTGTGTACGACTAACCTTTCCTCAGATTGCTATAAAGCTTTTTTCAGAGTTATAGTTGTATTTGTGTCTCTTAACATGGTTGTGGAGCATATTAATTAGCTACACTACCTCCATACTTTGAGCTTCCCATAATAGTTTTGTAAAATTTTTCCACTATTGCAGTTATGGGAGGCACAATGTGCATAAAAGAAAAAAAAGTAGTTTAAATCAACCTGACAGAGAAAAAAAACCCATTCTCCCAGATCAAAGATAATAATAGAATGAAAAGCCAACCCTAAAACCACTCCTTCCAGCGTCTGGTGTTGTTTTCACTGCAACAGAAGGGCAGGTTTCTTTTGGGTGAGGCTTAGTAGGCAGACTACCATTTCCAGGCTTTTAAAATAGTTTTCATGATGGGTAATTGCCCTGACACAAAACCTGGATGCAGAGAGGACACTTTACAGCTCTCCTTTGAAACCAAGTATCCAAACCTGCATTTTATTGCTAAAGGTCTCTTCACTGCCCTGTCAAGGTTTCAAGTGTCACTCTGCATCAAGTCTGTTACTGTCCTAACTAACTGCACCAAGTCACGGGGCTGGATCATATCTTTGTGACAGCACAGAAGATAGTCCCATGCAGTTTTATGCTCTGGAAAGCCCCAAGCCTGGGGCTTTTTAGCTTTCACTTCCACATTTTTGATGACCTATTTGCAACTGTTCAGTAAGGAGCCTTCATCTCAATCAGTGAAAAGAATTCAGAGGTGCATAAGTTTTCTAGATGTTGTTGAGATGGTCTTGTTAAAGTAAACAAATTATAAGATTATTTTCCTAAAAGAAAATATTTTGTTAAATCAAAAAGGTGACCCTTCACCCCCTTCACCAAATTCACACTTATATTTCTGTAATTAAGCATTTTTGGAAGTGCTATAATTGGAATTTAATCATAGACAATCCAGTAATACTACTGCAACCTTAAAATAAATATTTAAAAATACAGTGGGGCTTCTTTAGGGTTGGTTTTTGTTTGTTTGTTTCTGTTTGCGTGTTTTGTGTTTTTTGTTTTTTTGTTTTTTAAGATAAATGGGTGGTCTTATAGAGAAACATTCTAATTGAGCTTGACAAATAAATATTTATTCTGATAGTATGAATACTGATAGGTTGCATTTAGCTAATGCACGAAGGACCTTCATACCACACAGGAAATCTGCTGAAAATATTAAGAGCAGCAAATGAGGCTTTGAGCATTCAATATAAATGAACTCATATTTCAGTGAATGCCGCTCAAAGTCTCAGCATGATGTTACTCTGATCGAGGGTTATCAAAGCAACTCAACAGATGTCTTTCAAAAGCAATTATAGCATATGAGCCTTCTTGTGGGCTACAGAATTGCTAAATTCCAGATCAAGAAGTATTTATTTAATTACTGAAAGGTGTTATGAGGATCACCTCAGATTTACTTCTCTTCTCCTTCCTTGTGAGATTCAAAGCCAGTGGTTCTCCAGAACCTGGAGGCAGCATCTTGTATTTGCCACTTGCCTACAACCTTGGACATGCTGGGCTACTGATGCAGAGCAGCAGAATTGGTTAGGAGGTTTGAGCCCGTGTTGCTTGCCACCACATTTAAAGCCATTGTTTTTCCTTCAATACCGTTCACAACAGTTACAAGAAAAGAACAAAGCTTCTCAGGACTTGATCTTAATGAGACACATGAAAGAAGACAGGGCAGATGCATGCAGGAACTGGATCAGGAACCAGGCGGCTGGAAATTTCCAAAACAGCTGCTGCTTTAAACTGTGCTGCCTCTAGACAATTACCATCAGAGCTGAAAGGGAGCACAGGGGACAGAAGCAGATGCTGTAGCTGCCGAAGGTGTGGGTGTCTGTCTACACACACTAGAATAACCCCCTGCAAGAACATTTCCATCAAAAAGTGGCTACTCAGTCCAGCCACAGACGGGGGATTGTAAACCTATATTGAAAATGCAGCACTGCTATGTGCTTGACATTGTGCCACCCATACAAATGCTCATTTTGAAACTGATGTTACAATCTGGCAGAAGCTGACTTGTGGGTGACTTCCTCGGGGAATGGGATACTCCTCAACAGCATGATGCCAAACCTCAGGGGTTTGGGCAACGAGCATGATGCATCCATAGAAGATGCTCTGAGTACTCACCGTCTCTTTCAGTGAGGGAAGGGTGGCAGCTGCCAGACTCTCCCACCCTTAGAGAGAAATGGGAGTTTCTTTCTTGTCTTCCCCCTCAACAAAAATAAAACATTTTAATGTACACTGAAAGGAAGAAAAAGGTTGGCTTCTGTCATGTCAAACTCTGTTTTGCAGACTTGCCTTTTTATGAGAGGAGGTTGCCACAATATGGACACAAAGGTCGGGATGAGAGGAACCAAACCAGGGGTAGAAAAACAGGGAAAGAGGCAAAGAACTCATCTTACATTTGATGCTACTGACTATGCTTTAACACAGCTTCAGAGCTATGAGCTGCTGCTGGCTTTCCAAAAACTGGCAACATATCATTGAAAAGAAGTTAATAAGGTGTTACTGGCATTTTCATTTTTCACACACAAAGAGAAAAGGAAAAAAAAAAGAAAAGAAAAATGTAATAGTAGCAAGGATGAAGAGGACATTGGAGTCAGTATAAATAAAGCCTATAGATGAAACAGATGAAAGGGATGATGTACTGCTGCAAGAGCAGCACTAAAATGGAGAGTCCTCAGCCAAGACTTTTCCCCTTACCTTCTCAACAGGTGCTGCATTGCAGCTGCAGCTCTTTGGGAGCAGGTCTCTCTTCTCTTGACTCAGACTTGTTGAGAAAGAATGACTTCGGCGAGGCTTCAGTTTCTCATGAGCTGGCTCTACAGGGTCAAGTTCTACATCGCTCCACATCTAATCACAGATGATGAAAGATTTCACACAGTTGCATCCTTTCTCAAATTCTTGAAAGTTCTCAAAATTGTAGCAAGAACCATGCGCACTTACAGAAAACTAAAGCTGTTCTAACACAGATCTCACACTGAAAACTCCCCTGGGAAGAAGCTTGATTTTTCAATCACATCACTTACTCTGGATTATTTTGCTGAACAAAAGAAAAATCTTTGAAATAATGAAAAATTATTTAATCTCTTTTCACCATGATGATTTTCACCCATTTTAATCCCATTGCTTGTGCTGTGCTTATAGCTGCAGGGTACCTGAATTTTAAAGACAGGAACAAGTACAACCAATCTGTTTAATATGTCTTATGGCATTCTGTGTGACTACCAACTGGTACAAAACCATGGGCATGGACAGACCCAAACCCACATTTGTATACATCCCAACAGAATATCCAGAGCTTCTCAATCCTTGTGAGCTTGCTGATTCCATGAACCATTATAAGTCCATGGGAGATAGTGGGTGGGCTCTGCACTGATTTTCTAAGAGCATGCCAGTAATGAAGTGCAAACGTGACATTGCAACCATGCTGTTCCATTTACAGGCTTGGGCAGAGGCCATCCATCATCCCTTACTTTGTGGTGACTTTTTGATGGAGTATCAATGGTGAGATCATTCCACTGTTTTCAACACCAGCTTTTAGATATGGATAGATATATGACAGATAGACATACAGGGCTCCATACAAGTGGGAAGATTCCCCTACATCACCTTGCTCATACGTTTATGTATTGCCACCTGTTTATTTCTCCTCACTTGCCGAATGAAACTGTAAATGCTACTTGATATGACTTATGAATATGTTTGTTCCCTACACTAACATGTATATAACACATAGAGGAAAGTGTTGGTGGCAGCAGCTGTTGCTGGTGTCATTCTTCCCCATCAATATTTTATTTGAGCATTCCAAAATTTCACTCGGTCCGGCTGTCATGCCAGTCATCCATCTTAGCTTTTATTTCAGCAGCTGCTCTTTCAGCTAAAATCTGTACAGCTGCACTGAGCTGTCACTTGCCTCAAGGACAATTGCCTTTGGCTGCATCAACTCTGCACAACACAGTGCTGCACAACACAGTGCTGCACAACACAAACGGCAGGTGTTTTAATTGAGACTTCTCAGCCAAAATTGTGCCAAAAGCTGAAACCTCTTACCCTCATTATCCTGTCTCTTGAAGGAGCACCCCCCAACAAAACACACACAATAACCTGCTAACACAAACAAACCAAATCCAAGTACTGAGCAACAGTGAAGAACAGAAAGCTTCTTGGATCAGGATGGATGATGCAGCTGAAATTACTTCATTTGACATCAAACAAAGGAATAATGGGGAGAAAATTTAGGAAGAAACTAAGTCAAGGAAAATTAAAACATAAAAGGGGCAAAAAAAGGTTGGAAATAAGTAAATGAGGAGTAAACTTGTTTTAAACTGTCAACCCATTTCCATGTTGCTATGTGTACTATCTCAACCAGTGAATGAAACACAAGTGTAAGAAGACATGTAACCCCCATGTTTTCAGGGGAAGTACAGATACATGTGCATGCTGTGTTTGCTCAAGCTGTTAAACAATCCCAAACAAAAGATACCTTTTTTTTAATGATAGAATATTGGCATGTTGCATAAACGAACCTTATATTGCAAGGATAATTTGGGTATTTTACAGTTTATGAAATCGTCATGGTTGGTACTGTCATACATCATTATCAAATTAGTGGTCTGTGAATGGAATTAAATCAGCAAGATGGATTATCTCACTTTCCTTTGCATTGCAATAGGAATATTTATGCATTTATTTATGTCTTCAAAAGCCATGACAAACACTAAATTTCATAGTCCATACAAAGTGAGTCACTTTTTTTCCTACCCTTTCTTTTGCCCTAACATAGCAGCAACCAGACAAGCATGAAAGTGCTCCCCATGCCCTTAAGACTATGAGAGCTTAGACAAGCAAATTTGGGATCCTTGTGCTAAGTGCCGTGCTACAGTAGCATCACAGTCCCCAAGAGTCTACCATCACACACTTCAAACTCACCTGGGCTCAAATCTGAACAACAGTATGCTAAAAAAAAGGCTTTCTCTAGACTAAGAGAAGTCTTTCACTTTTCTGTTTATAATTTTAAAGAAATTCTATGTTAGACATATTTCATGAAACACTACACCAAAAGCTTGTCACTTCTAGACAAAGTTTCTCCTGAGGAGTAGCTTGTTCACTGTATGTTATTTAAACCACTTCTAATTTTGAGTGACAAAACACAGCTCACTTAAGAGATTTAATTATTTATCAAATTACTACCTGTCTTCAATACCATAAGTTGTAGGCTATTTAGTGATAGTCAGGAATGCTGCATAGTCACAAAGTTGAAGAGGATCCTTGCCCTCAGACAGTTCACAGCTTCACAAGCTGGATGGCTGAGGCTAACCATAAAGTGCAATGAGTTACTTGGACTGGAAGTCCTCCTGATGCACCTGTATGGTTAATATGCTAGCAAGGCAGTTGCAGGACTGCAAAGTAACCTCTCTTTTATAACAGGGTAGTTTTTGTTTCATTAAGGCTCAGGTACTCAGCCTTCCTTTCAGGTACTTAAAATGTTTATTCCAATTTTTTTTAATCTTACATCCAGAGGGCCTGAATTTCTTGTCAGTGCCCTAGACACTGTGCTATAGCATTGGCTGGGACTGCTTGGTTTCCCAGTGAACAGTGCATTTTTTGCCCTGGTGTGTTTGCTTTACTGTCTGCCTGCCATCAAAGAGTTCTGAAATCTCCCTGTTGCTGTTATCCAAAATGACAACTTCCATTCTCCAGCAGAAAATTCACTGCAAAATTACCTTGTCTGAGAATGGTGCACTGTTCAGGCTGGTTTTCCTGGCGCTCCTGAGTCCATTTCCAAATCAAAAACCCCAGTCTTCCCCAAAATACCAAACATAGCCACAATCTCACATGAAGCACAGCTCCATGTCCTGACTCTCGTCCTGACGGCATTGTCATATGCAACCCAGCCCCATCCTTGCCCAGACTGCTGGCTGCAGGGGAGAGCCAAGAGTTTGTCACTCAGTCCATCATGGTGACTTATACCTTTGTAAGAGTTTACTAGAGGCAGCTGTCACTCTGGGAGGTTTCTGGTGCTCGAGCTGAGCAGGGGACAGCACAGGTCCCCAGGAGGGCCAGCCCCAGCCCAAACTCTGCGGTGGCTGCCACCACCCCCCCAAGAGTCACCTTCCCAGAATTTCTGCAGACAAGACCAGCTTCTTGTGACTGAGAGATGCAACTGAGATCATGCTGAGAAAGGCTGTGAAGAGTCCCAAGGGATTTTTTTATTTCTATCTCATTCAGTCACCACCTTTACTGACACTTGGGGTATGCTGCTTACAAAACACTCCACCATGCTCCAGAGTCAGGAGTCTTTCACTCCTCATGGTTAAAATCCAGGGAAAGAAATAAAAAATTTCCCATCCTAGAGAAAATAGATTTCTTTTAAAATAATAAGACAGCTTTTGGACAGGTTAGAAGACTTTGGATGGGAAATTGTTTTGCTGTCCTCCAGCCCAGTCAGATACTGAATTATAGGCAGTAGTTGGTAACACGGGTAGCGTCTGACAATGACTCTCTTTCATTCACATTAAAGACTTAATCTGAACATTCTTGGTCCCACTATGCATCTAAACCATGCAGATATGCTGGCCTGGATGCTTTTTCTGATTATAAATCAACATGCATGGACTCCCAGAAAGGCTTTGCAGAAATGATCTCACATGACCCCAAACATTTAGCTATGCTCCCTTCCTCCCCCTTTTCCATTCTCTAATTTTGAATATGTATTTATAGAGTCACGTATTTTGGGAGTCTGAGAAACATTATACTCACTTTCCTTCATGGAAACAAGAAAAGACTTACAGCTTCTCCAGTAGAAACAGATGAAACACAAGTGCTCTTGGTCCTGCCAGCAAGAGATTGGTGGCTGGAGAGAGAGGTCCTGAATGATGACTCATTTATGGAGCCTCTCAGGAGGTCATTCTTTGATATTCGTATTAGGAACCTCAAACAGGGAACTGCACTGTGGATTGTTTTTCTGAAGGAAAATATGAGAAATAAAAAAACCAACCGTCACATTGATGAAACTCATGTAGTGAAAATACTGGCTTTTCCCATCACCTCAGCATGGCCCCTCTTTTGATTAAGGGGGGGTCTTACAGATTACATGTAATCATCATGGTATCTCTAGTGAAAACTACTCAAAAGGCTGAAAAGGACATAACAGGTGCTTCTGGTCCTTGTGTCAAAACATGTATGGAAGAGCTGCATGGATAAGTAGCAAGAATCGAAAATATCTTGAAGACCATGATTGGTTCTGATTTATTTAAAAGGTTAACCCAGAAAACTTTCAGGTTAGCTGGTACAAAGGTCTTGAGTGTGCAAAGGCATAGAATGAGTGGAAAATCAGGAAGGGGAAGAAGACCAGAAGAATCAGAGATTTATATTTCTTTGTATCATGACAGCTACTGTAAAATCCTATTTAAAATTAACACTGTACAATCAGAGATGAGAAGGATGACCTAGACCCCAAATCTGCCCTATTCACTAAATAATAATCTCAGTCATAGTTATGTGAATCTACTTCTTCTGGCCCCAGCCCTAACCCTGCATAGTGCAGAGGAGCCCAAAAGCCTCCTCTGTGCAATGCCAGCTGGCCTTGCTCCTGACAGGGCAATGCTAGCCAGAATGCTTCATTTGGTAAAACACCTCTCCAGCACCTCCCAGTCTGTTATTTCAGCCCCACAGATGAAACTAATACTGGCACAAAACTAAATGAACAAGTCAAGAAGTGAAGGAGCAACAAGGCATACAGAAAAAAACTGATACAGGGGACTAGAGAGGTGGAGGATGTTGGTATATTGACTTTACACTGAGATGTAAGTCAAGCAGATGTATATTGCAAAATCTTTGTTGCTGCAGTTACCAAGTGTGTTGAATAACTAGTACATTTAAAATCATCATTTCTATTCTCAGAAAAGATCAAACATTAAAATTTCAAGACGTGATTCTGAGATCACCAGTTTGTAGTCCACAAGAGAAATCCACCACCACCAAACCTAAATATTTCATATCACCATTCTCAGTATACTAGACTTCTGCATCTCCTTCCTCTCTGCCTTCAAAGGCAAGTGAACAGCAACTCTGTGTCTGCTCTGGAAATGTGGACTGAAAAAAGCTGCCACACCATCATTCCTGATTCTGCCAAGATGCCTGTTGGCAACCTGGCAGAGCCCCACCGAGCTGCTTGGGACAGAAGGTTCCTTACATGGTGGTGGTTAAAAAACGCTAGTTAATGTTGTGCACAAAATAAAAAGTTCTGAGAAATGGCATGAGTTTACAGGACAAGAGAAAAGGCCAAGTCCTCATAAGTTCCCTTTTATACTGAAGATCTCATTATGGTGCTGAAAAGCAGCTGCAGCTCTTTTTCCCCCATATGTTTCATCTGTTCCTAGCAGAGAAGATGTAAGTCTAAGAAGCTGAACCTCTTCCCTCTGACACAGATGCAGGTTTTCATGTGCCATAGCCTACCTGGGCCTGTAAAATATCTGATAACTTCAAGTCAGTGTAAAACACAAAATTCTGTCCATTAAGTAGGATTTCATGCAGAGATATCCTAATGCTGGAGGTTCAGGAAATATATGCCTGATGATGAATCTTCAAGGACAACCTATGAACATTTTGAATGTCTTGAGGGAACAGAGTTTCAATTTTACTAATATTGTGGAGGACAATTGAGGAACATTTTGTTGGCTGGGATGAAAGTATGGATTGTGAGGGGAGTCTTAGTATTGTGTGTGTGAAATACAGAATGGAACTAAACTGAGGTATCTATTTAATATTTTTATAATCTGAACTAAAGGAGTCAGTGTAAAATATATGGTAATTGGAAACAACTTTTTGAGAAAATACTGCAAATCAAAATTATTTATGATTATTCATCATTTATGATGGAGCAGTTTTGAACCAATAATTTCTGTGTAATTGTGCTTCACTTGGGAGCAAGCTAGAAACATGGAGATGCAAAATTTCCCTGTTTGCTATGAAAGAATAATTACAAAACCTAAAACTTCCCCAAATCCATAGCTATATGTTAGATGTAGCTATATTGCAGAATATAGAAACAGAATACAAGTTGTAATAGAAGTGAAAGATTTCTTCCCCATAAAACAACACTGCATGAATTAAAACTTGAGTGCATTCATTATTTACTCACATTTGTTATTTCCAGTGACACCTATCAGGGAGAGAAGTGATTTTCTCCTTTATACTGGTGAGGAGTGTGTGGACAGAGGGGTGGATGGATGGGGAGAAACATAGCAATTAAACTCAGACCAGTTCTTAAAAGTCAAATCCTAGCACAAAGGTCATCATTACATTTTCAGTTTAATTCATTGTACATTCAGTGTTCTATGTTTGTCCATTGCTTAAGGCAAGGAAACCCCACAAAAAGGCTTGTTTATTTTGTTGGGGTTTTAAGATGTAGTGACAGCAATTTTCTGTGCTAAAAAGCATCTTGTTTTGCTAGTGGTACATCATTGGTTTGAGCCATATTTGAATTCCTTAGATCCTGATTTCTAGGTTCCTCTTTCTAGAAAGATTTTGAATATATATTAGGTTTAACTTGGTTCAGTAGTTCCAATATAAAATGGTAAATTATCCACTGCTCAAACCCTTCACCCTTTGGTGAAGACTGGCCCATTTATCTGTGATTGGATAAATTACTTTCAAGGAATAATGTGAATAATTAGAAGATTTGGAAATTGCTCAGGAACACTAATCTTTACATATATTAATTATTCACTGTTTAAGAAAAATTGGTCCTGTCAACTTATTTTTACCAGCTGACTTATTAGTGTACTGTAGTTGTTTTTCAGTTTTGAAACTATTCTTGATTCATGACAAGAGATCCAACATTACTGCTTTTCCTGACTGGATGGCTCCCAAGTGTATGAAATGTCTTCACAACAAGTCCATAAACACTTCTCTTGCTGATATATGTAGAAATACAAGTCCGAGATCAGGGAAAAAATAAAACTAAATACTTACTAAGAAAATGTCTGAAATCTTGTGGATGCAAGCCTTTTTCTTAATATAGTCTCAGAATAGTTGATGGCAGTAGGAAAAAGACTAACTGAAGCAGTTCACCAACTGAAGAGTCATAGAATGGTTTGGTTTGGAAGGGACCTTGAAGGCACCTGAAAGATCACTCGGTCCAACCCTCCTGCCCTGGACAAGGACACCTTCCACTAGACCATGTTGCTCAAAGCCCCAACCTGGTCTTGAACACTTCCAGGGAAGGGGCATCTACAGTCTCTATGGGCAACCTGTCCCTTGCAAAAACAGTACAGGGAATCACTGAACACAACTACAGACTGAGGAATGAGATGTTGGAAAGCAGTGCCATGGAAAGGGACCTAAGAGTCCTGGTCAACAGCAAGTTGAATATGAGTCAGCAGCACCCTGGCAGCCAGGAGGGCCAACCCTGTCCTGGGGGCATCAGGCAAAGCATCGCCAGCAGAGGGAGGGGNAGAGGGAGGGTATTGTCCCGCTCTGCTCTGCGCTGGGGTGGCCTCGCCTTGGATATTGTGGGCAGTTTTGGGCACTGCAATATAAGAAAGATATGAAACCATTAGAGAGTGTCCAAAGGAGGGCAACAAAGATGTTGAAGGCCCGTGATGGAAAGCAGTATGAAGAGTGGTTGAGAGTACTTGGTCTGTTCAGCCTGGAGAAGACTGAGGGGAGACCTCATTGCAGTTACAACTTCCTTGTGAGAGGAAGATGAGGGGCAGGCACTGATCTCTTCTTTGTGGTGACCAGGGACAGAATCTGAGGGAATGGCCTGAAGTTTGTCAGAGGAGGTGTAGGCTGGATATTAAGAAAGAGTTCTTCACCCAGAGAGTGGCCGGGCACTAGAACAGGCTCCCCAGGAAAGTGCTCCGAGCACCAAGTCTAACAGAGTTCAAGAAGCATTTGTATGATACACTCAGACACATGGTGGGACTCTTGGGCATGGTCCTGTGCAGGGATAAGGGTTGGACTTGATGATCCTTCTGGGTCCCTTCCAACTTGGCATATTCTGTGATCAGAAAAAAATAACAGGTTTATAATGCATCAGCCAGCCATGCAAAACTTCTAATTAAACTCCACAGAAACTAGACATTCTCCTATTCTAAATTAAAATGCTCTGAAAACTTAAAAAAAAATCATGGTTTTTGGAGAATGCAAAAAGGTGTTAGTTATGATAGACATTTTCAAACAAAATATATCTCTAAACTGGAGAAAAATGGATTTGATGGACAGACCACTCAGTGGCTAAGGAATTGGCTGGATGGTCACACTCAAAGAGTTGCAGTCAACGGCTCAATGTCCAGGTGGAGATCAGCAATGGGTGGTGTTCGTCAGGGGTTGGTGTTGGAACTGCTGCTGTTTAACATCTTTGTGGGTGACATGGACACCAGGACTGAGCACACCTCAGCAAGCTTGCTGGTGACACCAAGCTTTGTGGTGAGATTGACTTGCTGGAGGGAAGGGATGCCATCCAGAGGGACCTTGGCAGGCTGGAGGGGTGGGCCCATGCAAACCTCATGAAGTTCAGTAAGGCCAAGTGTAAGGTGCTGCATGTGGGTCAGGGCAATCCCAAGCACAAATACAGGCTGGACAGAGAATGGATTGAGAGCAGACCTCCAGAGAAGGACTTGGAGGTGCTGGTGCATGACAGGCTGGACCCGAGCTGGCAATGTTCACTCACAGCCCAAAAGTCAATTGTATCCTGGGCTGTACCAAAAGTTGTGTGGGCAGCAGACTGAGGGAGGTGATTCTGCCCCTTTGCTCTGGTGAGACCCCATCTTGAGATCTAGCTCTGGAGTCCCCAGCACAGGAAGATGTGGACCTGCAGCAGCAAGTCCAGAGCAGGCCATGAAGATGACCAACAGACTGGTGCACTTCTCCTATGAGGAAAGGCTAGAAGAGTTCGGGTTGTTCAGCCTGGAGAAGAGAAGGCTCTAGCAGCCTTCCAGTATCTAAAAGGAATGTAGGGATAGTTCAAGAGGGAACAGCTTTAAACTCAGAGTAGGTTTAGATTGGATATTAGGAAGAAATTCTTTACTGTGAGGCTAGTGAGACACTGGCACAGGTTTCCCAGAGAAGTTGTGGATGCTCCATCCCTGGAAGTGTTCAAGGCCAGGCTGGATGGGCCTTTGAGCAACCTAGTCTAGAAGAAAGTGTCTCTGCCCATGGCAACGAGTTTGGAACTAGATGATCTTAAAGTCGCTTCCAATACAAGCCATCCTACAATTATATGAGAGTATGTTTTTGACCTTTCTGGGTCTATTTCCACCAGCCTTCTGAGAAACCTTCACTTTTCTTACAACCACGCTGTCATCCACTAGACATTCTAAACAATTAATTCAATTTCAAGGTCCCAGTCCTAGCTGTAAAGCAATAGAATGAACTTACCAGTTTTTACATTTCCTGGGTGAACAAACCTCATACCAATGACTAACCCTGCCATCTAGTGGCATTTATACATTTATCACATTGACCATCATGGCATCCCCGTGTTTTCTCAGAACTTTCGACACAGCATCACTTTGTGGTAGGTATGCTCTGAAAGATGTGCAAAAATTCTAAAGATATGTGAATAGCTGTTCTGCTACAAGTATTTCCCCTTTAAATAATAAAGTATTTTTTTACTGCCAGTGTTTAAAGAAGACATTACATACAGCTATGGCAAAGAAATGGCATACTCTGAGCTATATCTCCTGTGTGAGGTAAAGCTGCTTCTGAGTACATTACTGTGAGTTGTAAACTTGAAAAAAAATTATTTAGAAGCCCACCTCATGCTGGAAATAGGGTTAATAACCCAATGGTGTTGTATCCCTTTCCTTACGTTAAACGAACAAACAAATTAAACCTGCGAAAATGACTCCCTAGAAAAACTACTTTTGCTGATTTGTTGGAAACTAATTAATTTAGAAATTTAACAGAAATTACTCACTTTGCCAGTACTAGAACACATTTCTTAGCTGAAAGACATTTCTAGATATTATTTGACTTCAAAAGAAGTTTGATCTTCCTTAGTTTCCAGGGGGAGATGCAAGGTATGTTTGTCCTTGTTTGAAACATTTCAGTAACAACCATGCCTGCTTATTCTCTTCCAAAGTACTTTGCAACTCCTTTTAGGACTACATGACTGAAAACACAATCATTTTTGTTCTGTCCATACTATGCATGCCTTCAGGTCCTAGTTAGCTCAAAGAGACACTGACCTTTTTGGAACACAAGGTGGATCTTTCTCATACTTTCCCTAAATGTTGGAAAAGGCTGCATTGCTCTCTGGAGACTAACATGGATGCCCTAGAGAAGTTATCAAAAGAGATTATGGTGGACGTTCCTCCATTCTCTAAAGAGAAAGGTTTCTGTTTCTTTGGAGAAATGTCTTTTATGCATATTATATTATCATTCTATTCACCTAATCTTTGTATGTTTCTCATCAGACTAAAAGTATGGAAATCCTGTTTAACAAAGCATTGTTACCTTTCTAATCATCTACTCCATGGGAACAAGTTGTCCTTATACTCTGTCCGTTACCCTACTGCATTCAGAGGACCAGGACAAAAAGCAGAATTCTGTTTTAAAATATACAGTAATTGATATACATAATAATAAGCAGAATTGTAGTCTAATTTGCCTATGTAGGCATAGTTTCAGAAATATTTCATACCTTAAAAACACTGAAGTGTTTCAGAGAAGTGATCAACACTACATTTTGGATACTGAACACTATTAGTGTAAAACCTTAATTTTTTTAAGTCAAAGCTAATATCTTTGGTAAAGAAATAAAAGTCTTTTTCTGAAATAACTAAATGAAATAACTAAATGAAACAAATATGAAAACAGCCTTCAGAAGACAAATACTTGTTTACTAATAGTAGCAAACCTACTAATGAAGCAGTATCCTTTTCAGTATATTGGGAAGTTTCTAATTTTCAGGGAACTCTTGTCTCCACTGCTGGCTACTACAGCTCTCACTTTGCACAGAACCTCTTGAAAATGCTGTTTGCTTCTCAGAAGGCTTCCCCCAAAGAAGAGCAACATTTTAAAATGAATAACTTCAGAAAACCAAACCTCAAGCATATGCATATATAGCTTCTTAAATTGGTGAGGATGTGATTTTTTAGCCTCACTGGTTGCGACCTTTTATCTGGAAAGTACCATTTAGTGGCTGTTCCTGATCCGAGGAAAGCTGACCTGAGCATCCCCTCCTACTCCTGTCAGTCACTGTGTTGTGCAGCTCCACAGGACAGAGCAGGGCTGAGGGAGAAGAAAGGGTCTGTTCTCTGTTGGCTGCTCCTTGGGCCACATCTGGAACTCCATGTGTAGTCTGGGCTGCCATGTACCAGATGGGCGTGGCATGGGGGCTGACCACCTGGATTCCCTCATGGGATGGTCAGTGCAGGGACTCACTCCATGGGGTGAGGCTGAAGGAATGAGGCTGGTTTGTTCCTGTCCCGGTTACAGTGGCTGGGACCAGTTTATCACTGTGTGGGTATAACCAAAACTGTGTATTCTGTATCCTGTGTGTAATTTCTGATGAACTGTTAATAATGGATCATTTGCAGCATCTGCCCAGGGCACACCTGACTCCTCAGGCTGGGTGTTAAAGAACCCTGTGAGATAGGGAAGCATTCTTGTCTTCACACCAGTGACTCAGCTGTGATAACTTCCCTCCCAGGAGGCATCAGCACCTTCACACCCAGCATGAGGGGTCATGTCTGCTAATGGACCATCAAAGATTCCAAAAATATCCCACGATTCACAGAGTTAAATCACCCATTGTGAAACTCCTCACCCTGGGGGAGGTGCTGGGCATTCCCACCTGAACCTGAGCATATATAATCTTGGGGTTTGGGGGCTTTGGGTACCACTCATTGGATCCATAGGAGGACCAGAACCTCAACACGACTGTGACTGCCACTCTCAACAAGATTGTGACCACCATCCTCATGAACAGGTTTACCTTTCCTTTTACTCTGTATTCAGGAGTGGCCATGTGGTGCTCAGCACAGGGGATCATGAACACCATTCTGTTCATGGCCCAGAGTGCTGGGTTAAACATCTGGATCTTGTGGGTTAAAACCAATTTTTCTCTGTATCATTGTAATCTTCTTAGTAAATTGCAACTCTGATTTGTAATCTCTTTTGAGCTGGGTTCATTTCTCCTGCCAGTTTACCTTCAAACGAGCACAGTTCCTTGTAAAGAAACACATTTGCATGTACACTTATACACATATCTATGTATTTACTATACCTGTATCTTGGGTGAATTATTGCATATATGATGGGGTTGTAGATTGCAGAAGCTTTGGCAATAACTGCTGGCACAGATTTGGAATATGGTGTTAGGATGTTGCCTCGACTAAAACAAAGCAAAAACATTACACACAGCTATGCCATGGATTAATACTCTATAACTAAAACATATTACTCCTTTGGGCTTATTTCTTTTTATAAGCAATACCCCTTAAATATCAATTCATTCAAAAGTATTCCTTGTTCAGATGAAAGGCTTGAATTTCACAGCATGCACTTGGTTTCATTCATTTGCAGAAGATCAAAGACATGCAAGTTATCTATTTGAGGATGACTAGGAACACAAAGAATTACCTTCCCTGTTTCTACAATAGGCAAAACTCCAACAAAAGAACCACCACTGTGGTCATCTGGAAAAAGTGATTGGTGATAAAAATAAATCAGAATCAAACTTATAAATCTTTTCAGAGCAATATCTCTGCTGTACAGTAATGTGTGTCAGTGACTCAGTTCCCAATACTGCAGAAGGAAGAGAGGACTGGAAGTGGTTTGAAACCAGTATTTTCACTTTAAGCTCCTACGGGTGTGATCAATGTCAGTGCAGGACAATCACAGTTGACAATCATAGTACCATAGAATGGTTTGGATTGGAAAACACCTTTAAAGATCATTTAGCCCAACCTCTCTGCCATGGACAAGGACATCTTTCACTAGAAGTTGCTCAAAGCCCCTTCCAACCTTGGTCTTGAAAAGCAGAACATGCATTTACAAGAAACCAGGTGTCTGGAGCAGAGAATGGTTGAAGGAAACAGCAGTGCATGGAGGAAGCTACTTGAGGCAGTGAGTATTAGAACAAAAAAGAGGTAACTCCTCCAATTTGTACAAAGAAAGTATCATGGGAGAGAAAACAATGTGTACCAGAAATGAAGATTAATTTGTCATAATAGTTTTAAAATGCATAGACAAGCCCTTTTCTGGCTTTATTCACAAGGGTACAATGAAGAATGGGATATTATCTCTGAAATAATAATTATTTAAAACACTTTCAAAAAGGAGATCCACTTCACGTGGGTGACAGTACTAACCATATTCGCATTTTAGAACGATCCATCTGTTTGGGTTACTTTTCCACTTACCCTGCCCAGGCAATCAAGGTGACACAAGCATATGGAGACCAGGACAAGACAAACACAATGATGACCACAAAAGCAATTTTTGCCAGTTTCCATTCATTCTTCATGGACTGAGAGAGGTGGGACTTCCGGCTGCAGGACCCCAGCTTTTGAATATCTCTGTGAGGGGGGGAAAAAAAAAGATATTTCAGCAGGAAAGGAAAAAAGCATAACATCTCTAATATGTTTTCAGCAATATACAAAATGAAGTAGATTTCATATTTCCCTGCTCTAATTCTTCTTTTTTCCTCTGATATTTAAAATATCTGGAAGGTAAGTAATGTAGCAAAATGGTTGCAAGTGTTATGTTTGCCTGTGAGACTGGGCCAGAACACCTGGGACTACAGGATGGGACTGCACTGTCTTTATTCCAACACAAGATTTCAGGCATAGCTGGATGGAAAAATCAAGTCTTACATATTTTCCTTTTCAAGGGAGGAACAGCTTGCAGAAATTTAAGTTCACAAGGTAACAGAAGCTGAAATACCCTGACAACTCACAGGAACCTGCTCCAAATTCCTACAAGGACTTACTTACCTGCCAATTTATTCTCTGGAGAAGAATATTTTCAGGGGGAAGTACAACAGGCAGTCCTAACTTTTTTTCCAAAAAGCATCCCATCAAAATCTTATCCACCAAACACCCCATATTTTATTTAAAATAGTTTTATATGGTTAAGCATTTTATATGGCTTAGCATAGAAATAACAATTTTTACATAGCAGTGTAGTTAAATGGAGATATATTTAGGCTGCAGACATTAATTACCAGCCATCAGGGTAACTAACTCATTCCTAGTGCACTGTGAACATAGAATAGAATCATGGAATGGTTTGGGTCAGAAGGGATCTTAAAGATCATCTAGTTCCAACCCCCCTGCCAGGTTGCTCAAAACTCCATCCAGCCTGGCATTGAACACTTCCAGGGATGTGGCATCCACAACTTCTTTGGACAACCTCTTCTAGTGCCTCACCACTCTCACAGTAAAGAATTTTTCCTAACATCTAATCTAAACCTACTCTCCCTCAGCTTGAACCATTCTCCCTCATCCTGTCACTACATGCTCTTTTAAAAAGCCCCACTCCATGTTTCTTGTAGGCTTGCTTTGGGTACTGGAAGGCCACAATTAGGTCACCCCTAAGCCTTCTCTTTTTCAGGCTGAACAAACCAATTCTCTCAGCCTTTCCTCATAGGAAAGGTGCTCCCTTCCTTTAATCATCTGAACTCTTAGAAGTAGCCTACTGTATAAGTGAGCAAAAGGTAGAGAAAAAACTCATGTCCACTGTGCTTCATGGGTGTACAAGACACCATGGTTTAAGGATGCATTCTTTGCTTGATGTCAAACATGCATACACAAAGTGGAGTAAAAAACAAGACAAAGGCCAAAAAAATGGAATACGAACTTCGTTAAGAACTCCAGATTTGGCATACAGATAAATGTGCCAGTAAAAATGGAATTTAGCCTTATGTATCCAAATGATTTCAACAAATGCCTGCAGACAGGTGCAGTGAAAAGCCATCAGAACTGTTGACACTGTGAGCAGCAGGAAGGACTCACAATACTAGCTGGTGTTGGTTCAGACCAAAGATGAGTCATGTGCTTATTAGGAGAAAATTAACTGACAGAATGAAGTTACTTTACAGGCCTAACAACCTGATGATTTTTCATTTTAAATATAGACCAAACGTTTTTTGGGAAAAAAAAGTCCTAACAAGCATAGTCAGATATTGTGTGTGTAATTGTAATGCTTGAACGAAGCACAAGGTTTTCTGGGATGCCTGCCTTAAATAAAACTATCAAAAATATGAAGACTGCTGTGCTTACAGAAGAGCTCAAAGGCAGATGATTCCCCCATTATGTTATTTATTATTCCTTGGGTCTGAAAACTGCTGGAATACACAAGAATCGAGTTTCTTGTAGTGCTAATCTGAAACACAAACAATTCAATCAAACTATCTGATGTACACTGGAATAAGATTACAATCACCAGAGACTTCTTTTTCTACTCCAAAATCCACATATCCTTTCCAGTTTTTAAATTGGCAAAAAATATTTCTCCTGTTACAGCTGCTAATGATCTGTCACTAGAGTTCCAATTTCAATTCAGATTAATTATTCGTTCAGATTTTTCTGCAGCCAAAGAAAGTGATGGATATGTACTTCTTTCAGCTATATTTCTTACCTGCCAGTACGTCTAATGGCCAGAAACATAGATAAATAGCAGTGGAATATTATTATCAGGGGAATAAAAAACACACAGCAACATAAAATCATGGTGTAACTTCTGTTTGCAGGGGAGTAGGTTACATAGTCCCACGTACAGGATATCATCAAGCCTTCAGGCACGTAGGAACCTATGGAATACATAGAATATATTATTCACACATACACCCAAACTTAGCACAGTTGCTGATCCATCAACTGAGCCCTTAAAATAAACCCCATACTGTATCCATAGCCTTCGAGACCTGTGCTGGCCATACTGTATGTGTGATCTGAGAACACGAGTGCACACATGGAGAGGAGGCCCTGACATCCAGACTCTCAGATATACACCCAATATTCCATCTGCAATTTGTTCTGTTTGAATACAGCCTGGCAGTAAGGGGGGAAGAGGGTATCTGCAATGCAGTAGGTGTAGATGTATGATATGACATCAGGTGGTGGTTAGGTGCCCACCAAGAACTTATGAGAAAACTTTTTTTGATACCCCAAGCAAGACTGAAATCAACCACAGAGAGAACACTAGAAGAGAAAGAGAGCAGACAACATACTCCACCCGAAGAGTGGAGCCACGCTCCATCCCAGTGAGTAGAGCCACACGATGGCGATGACCTGCATGGTGCGTTTCTTCGAAGTCCACTGTATGGATTGCAGGGGCTTAGTGATCACAAGGTAGCGGTCAATAGAAATAGCCAGCAAAGTCATCATTGAGGTTATTCCAAAGAGTGCCCCGCAGAAAGCATACAAGTCACAGCCTGAAGCAGAAAATGGCAGTGTCAGGGGTTTTCTTGAAAAGATGTACATTTCCTTTCAGAGTCCATCATAATAAACCTCCCATTTTTTTTCCTGGTTCAGGACTTCTCTCTCATTAGAAGAATTTTCTTAGCCTCACAATTTCATAGTTATTAAATGCTTATGAGAAAAACACAAATATTAATAAAATACAAATATATGTTTTTAACAAGTCCTACTCCGCTGCAGGCTGCAGCTGGGAACATTTTGTCAATGGAAAACTGCCTCAAAGAAAATCCAATCTAATTAAAGTTATATTTTCCTGGACTGTTGCCCAATATATTGATTTTAACAGGCTGCAGCAGACATCTGTCTGCCAAGGACTGATGGGTGTTTCAAAGAAATGACTTTATATGGCTTAAAAATACGGAAGATGTTTAAATTTGCTGACTACAAGATCAGCTGTAAAACAGCTCCAATTCCTATTTTTAATAGAATTGTACTTTTTAAAAGAACTGACATTTTTTACATGAAACAGATTTTTTTTTTAATCCCATCTGCATTCAGGCATTGCACTATCAGATGAAACTTGTAGAGTGTCAAAAAGGATCATTCATGTTTTGAAATGTTGCGTTGTCCCATAGGGTTAGAGATAAGAGGCCACCAGGAATAGGTGGTAGTCAAAATAGCAGATTCAACCTTAAAACAGATTTCCAAAGTCTTTATAAGTAACCTGCAACTAAAGACCAAATCCCACTCAACCCAAATCAATTGCTTAATTTGTGGCAGCACGATGATTTACACTGGGTTTATCTGAGGGGATGAACAAGGCTAAAAACATTCTCAAAATAAAGAAGAGTCCCTTCTGAAATCCCTTTTGTGCTGCTAAACAGTACATAGACTCTGGGCTTGCTCCACCATTACACTACTACTGCTTGGTGTAAATTTTCACCCAATGATGTGATGAGCAGCATCAAGCAGAGCATCAAGCCTTCTGAGGTTCTGAGGTTTCCGCTATAATTTGAGCATTCGTCATCTTTTCTTTCTTACATTTGGCAAGAACAGAGCTTAAATTTTCAGAGTCCTCAACTGATACTATTATTCAAATGTCTTAATTAAATAAGAGATTCCTAGAAGCATGCTAATGAATATTAACATACATTTATAAATAAAAGTACTAACTACCCCTTAAACTAATACAGGAAAGCTACTTTCAACTTATTAAAACTTTTCTACCTTTTTTTCAGCCATAGCATCTCCCTTACAAACTAAAGGGTAACGTGATTACATGGTTATGTTGACTCCTTCCTTTCCAAGATATGTAAGACAAAAGAATCAAACCCACAATACAAAACATGTGACATCACGCTGGCTGATGATGTCAAGAACTGGGGCTGTAACTCAAGAGATTTTTGTTGGTATCTCCATGGCACAAGCCAATACTGTTATGGCTAAAATAGGCTGCAGGCAGCATAGAGCTGGTGAGTTGTGAATTAGTGTCAAAAATTACCTATATCTCCAAGTATCCATTCTCTGTTCAGGCTGTTGACAAAGCACATGGGTGCCTGAGAAGCTGACATCAGGAAGTCACTCGCAGCTAAATTCATTATAAAGTAGTTTTGGGGTGTCCTCAGCTTCTTGTTGCTTAAAAACATGACAAATACATGATTTTAAACAGACAAAGGGAAAAGTTAAAGTTACAGCTTTGCTTACTAGCATGAACACCATCCAAGTGGGAATCAATGGTTACTTACAGTGAATCAATGTCTAATCATCATTCAATTACTGCAGCTACAGCTGTAGTCATATCAAAATGGTAACTGACAAAGAGCAGGAGGGATGCAATGGACTTTTTCCTATTCAGACTCAGAAGAGTTTCTGCTATCTTGATAGATATGGATTTGTTCAGGAATAGAGCAGTTCCCTACAAGTGCTGTAGTATTGATTGTGTCTTGCACTGCACATGGACAGGATCTGAAGCAGGTTACAGAGCCTAAGGAGCTGCTTTTGCTGATACTTTAAAAGATGCTGATCTGAAATCTGGCACATTACCAGTAAATAAATGACCCTTTGCAAAGTACTATGGGACAAACAGAGCATGCACAGAGATTTGGGAAAAGTACTTTTGTTCATATACATCTCATAAGAGAGAACAAAAACTCTCAGCTGCAGATGAATAGGAAACATTAAACACCACAACAAGAAGTGTGAAAGCAGACAGTGTGCAACCAAAGCTTATCCAAAGGAAAAAAACATCACTTCCAGTTCCTTTCCCAACATCTCACCACCTCCTGTAGTCTGACTTCCTAGGGATATCTGGAGATACAACCTCCTCAGAAACTTTCAGTGGGTATTCAAGATTACCCTTGGGTCTGGTTGAGAGGAATAAAGATACTGGTAACATGATAAAGAATCTCTCACTTGTACTTGGAGCTGTTTGGTTGAATATGCTCTTGTTGCTCTGATCAAATATTGTGTCCAACCAGGAAAGTTAAATTAATTTCTGAGTTCAGCTTACCCAAATCTCAACTATCACTTTTGAGAAATATGAGAAGGTGCAGCACTGAACTAGTAGTCCCCCAATGTGAACCACTGTATTGCTTGTATTGTGAAATAAAGAGATTTGATACCTAGAGTTTGAATTCTGGGCTTTTGAGAGTGTTAGGTAAATATAATAAAAAAAGAATTGATTTGGCACACTCTCTGAGATACAGGGAGGAGGCAGAATTTTATAAATATATTTGTCCTTGCAACCTGCATGCAGTAATTCCCAATAGTTTGAAATAATTCTTTCTTTTGCCCCAAATGTCTCCTTCAGTGTAAGAAGCTGAACAACTGAGGCCTTTCTGATGTGCTTTGCAATATCAGTATTTGCAGCCAACGTGAATTTCTTTTCTCATGATGATAAACAAATACTGCAAAAGAAAGCGAGAAAGCCATCTCAATGGTAACAAATTCTTGGGTCTCATAAATGCCGGCAACAACTGGGTGAGAGAGGGTGCAGAGTTTACACCTTTCTAGGTGCTCATCTGCCTGTGCAGATTTTCCTACTTTGAAAATGTAATGCTTTTTTTCAACATCAGCTAAAACACACACATTTCAAGAAAAATGCACAGCTTGAATTACATTTAAAAAATCATGAAGGTATCTACCATTGCAGGGCATTCAATTTCTCCATTAAATCATATTAGAAGCCAATTATTCAAAATAACTAATTTATTTGTCTTGAACATTTAAGAATAGGAAACTTATGCTTTGTTCATAGCCCTACCGGTGTCTCTAGCATTGTAAGGCCATCAACCTGCATAACAACAACAAGCAGTGAACAAAGAGGATTTTGAAATCCAGCATCACAGTGTGGAACAAAGGGCAGCTATTTTTTTTTTCCATGAGATTTTTGCATACCCTTGCTGCAGTAACTTTGGCTGTCTATTACTTGGCCAAGAGAGCACACAAACTGACAGAAATCTTATGAGTTGCCTGAAGCAGTGAACACAGTGGTGGCATGAGCTTATTTCATGCAGCACATTGATTTCTTGGTCCTTCCAGGACATCTGGGCTGCTGGGAGGAGTGTCAGTGTTTGTTAACTATTGCTGCAAATCCTACACGGTAAGTGAAGAAGTCTGCAACAGGAAAACTGTGGTTTCTATCACTGAAAGAACTGAGCCATTCTTTAAACTTTCAATTGAATCTCTTCATAGAACAAGGTATTTATTTTCTCATTTTCTTTGATTCCTTAAAACATGAGGAATTTACACTGAGGTTATCAGTGATGCACATGGATGTGTGTGTGTGTAGGATTGCCTTTCCCAGCCCCCCTCCCCTGTTTGTTGCCATCAGCCTCTGCTTGGAGACTTAATACAAGAGGAAAGCCATGCAGAAATTTGCACACAGGCACATGTGAACCTCAAACCCAGTCAGGTTAACCATAAAAGGAGTTTTTGTACCTGTAAAATGCGTAGAGAACTAGGAGGTTTCCAATGATGCCAATGGAGCCAATAATGAGCACACAAGTTCCTACTGTGTAAAGAACGTGGGCGGGGATCTCTGCCTTGGTCACACTGTGTGGCTGGGTACTCATGTTCAAACCCTGAATGGAAAACAGAGGAAACGCAAAGTTTAGCACATTTGGGACATTTATTCCAGGGAACACATGCTCAGGCTGTTGAAAAAAGGCAGAGCATTTGCTTCCATGGTTCATGCAAATCAAATATACACCTCTGAGTTCTTTTCAGATCCCCTGTAATCAAGTTTTCCTCAAGTAACTTTCATTACTTTGACAGTAAATAATTATTTTAAGAAAAGTGCGACAGGGAAAGCAGACTGGAAAATACAACTAAGGAAATTATGATGATGATACAAAGAAGGCAAAGAAGCACTAGCATGAGACTTGCTCAGGGTAGCTGCCTCACTTTGGGGCACAGAGCTAGCTGACAATACACAAACTGACAGCAAGGAATGACCTGTCATACTTTGGCTTTATTAGGAGCTATGATATAAAATCCCACACTTACAAGCATTAAATTCCCTGAATCTTCCCAGGCTCGCTGTTCACTAGCTTACAGTGCTGCAAAAGCTAAGATTTAGCCATGGGAAAGGTAGGTGACGAGAGATAAAACAGTAGCAGTAACATTGCCTGTGTAAGAATAAATACATTAGATAGTCTTGACACCTTTCTCATTGCTCTGTGTCTCCAGCACATGAATAAACTATGCATTTTTAAAAAATAAAAAAAATCAAATTCATATTTATCACTGGCTAGATTCAGCAGCAAGGCAGCCTACAGCTAACCCACTCAGCTCTCATTAGCATTATCAACAGGAAGAGTCAGAATTGCCTCATGGAGATTCTTATTTACCAAGTCAAAAGCAACTAAGCATCACACTCCTGGTCAGATCTGGACAGTTTAGTCAAAGGTGTGGCACCTTGTCACAGCAGGGGACCTGCTTTGCCACATTTCTCCGCTCTGTTCGGCTCAGCAACCTGCTGGGTGTGGAATAAGCTAGATTTTGGCCTCTGGGAGAGCAGCTGTGTGACAGAACAGGTTCAAGACGATTACTATTGTCCCACTGGTAATCTTCGAGAAGCTTTTTTTAAAATTATGAGNTCCCCCCCGCCTCCCGCCCGCCTTTGCTAAGTCTCTATCTTCCATACTGCTGCTTCTCTTTTCTGCCTTCTATTCCTCACTTTTCTATGAAGTACACACACCCCAGCTCCCACCCTGTACAACAGTCATAGCTGTGGGGATTATGTCCTCAACTCTGTGACCCTTCTGGGGCACTCCTTGGTTGCATCAGGAAGCAGGGAGGGTATGGTGAAATGAATTGCTCACCCTGAGCATCCACAAAGGAGCAGGTCTGGGGTTGAAATGCTGACAGCAAGGCTCCCAGGACTGAAGTGATGTAGCAAATGGTACAAAAGCTATGGCTCCAAAGGAGGAAGCTGCTTCCAACCCTACTCAGTTGTCTGACACACTACCCATGATGAGATGGCTACTGACAACGTGGAACTTCACTAAAAATCACGCTGCAGGTAAAAGTAGAAAGAAATCGAAGAGAGCATCTGATGGTGCTGGTTGTACCAGTGGTCTGTGACTGTTATTTCCAGTGGTTAGGCATCAATAAAAAATGCCACAGTGTGTAGTATTTACCCCCCAAAAAG
Organism: Campylorhamphus procurvoides; assembly: GCA_013396655.1. Lineage (NCBI taxonomy): Eukaryota > Metazoa > Chordata > Aves > Passeriformes > Dendrocolaptidae > Campylorhamphus > Campylorhamphus procurvoides. The sequence goes on along the minus strand of WBMV01006571.1, from coordinate 933,061 downwards.
GTGTGAGAGGTAGTGTAAGGGCAAGCAGTGCATGATGAGGTGACCTAGTGAGGAATGCAGTCATGGCCATTGGGTGGCACCAGGCAGAGCCAGGACCGTGCTTTCAGAGCAGGGCTGACTGGGCATGCAAATTAACCATGCTAAACTCATTTCCTCTTCTCTCAAACCAAATCTTCTTAGTGGTGTGCGTGCACTAAATTGTAACCCTACCTCATTTCTGGCAATGCATACCAAAGAGGCTAAACTGAGGAGAAAGGAAAAGGATCCTTTTTTTTTGCTTCCTTTCCAGCTTATCTGTTAGGCATGCAAAGGATTTGCCCCTATATAGAGGTTTATTATATAGAGGAGTATTATATAAATGTAATTGAGGGCAAGTAGTACTTGCCTGTCATACGCATTATGCTTTGCTCCAACATATGGGAACTCACTGTTGCAGAAATTCATTTGAGAAATGGACTATGAATGTCACACCCAAAGGTGCCTTGCCTTATCTCTCTGCTGAAGAGAAGCTGACTTGGACATTTTGGCCTCATTCATTCATTTACGAGTGGTAAATGTGTCAAAAGCTGAAAAATGTCTCACATGACACATTTATAAACTCAGCTTACAGTTTGCTGGCAATACTGGATGAAATATATTGATGCTTACAGAGTGGAATTTGGAAGGCAATAAAGACCAGGGATTACACAGAGCTTTCAATCTCAGAGAGAAGCTAAAGTGATGGATATTTAGGTTACACAGGCTTTGGATCCTGTCTTCAGGGTAGTCAATAAAATACCATGGCCACTTTTGCTGCCGTGTTAATAGCAGTAAGAATAACTTTCAGATCTGAATGGAAAGACAGCTGCTCACTCACTCTGTCAGTGTTACCCCAAGACAGCAGGATGTGGCAGGCAGGCATTCAGCTGTATGAAATGTGGCAAGCTGATAAAGATCAAAACCCATTTATAACTCTGTAATTTGAATCATAGGAGAAAAATGTGCATATCTATATGTGGGTTTATATACATATATTTCAGGAGAAAACTTCAACTGTGATTAAAAAAAATTATTTCATTAAACTAGTGTAAATTTTCTAAATAAAACAGGCTAAACCAGTACAAATAGGTGTAGGCTAATCAAGGAGACTTTATACCTCGTTTTACTCATATCATCTCTTTCATGAATTTGGCATAATTTCACAATAGAAAAGTTCCAGAATAAAGATTTAAATACCCTTAAGGTTGATAATTTAACTCTGTTGAAAAAATGATGCTTTTCTAATGCAGACCCATTCTCAACACAGAACAACAACCAGCTGGAGACTCGTAGCAGTATCATTGAAGCTTTAAGATATTCTCTAAATTTTTCTCTTTTCCTCCAGTGTCACCTCTGAAAAGCTGTCCTTTTGGCAATTTTAATTAACAAGTTAAATGCTTGCTAGTGTACATATTTTACTGTGTGAAGATGAGGACTAGAAATATGAAAAAGAAATTCCGAGCTTGGCGACCACCTCTAATCATAAGCTGATTTTTGCAGATATTCTCAAAAGCTGCTACTATTCTACGCAGTTTTTTGTACTTTTAGTTTCTCTCAAGTAATAAGAATAAAATTAAGTTATAGGAGAATATTCCAAAGACTCATATTTCTATGAGTCTTTTCAAGCCAAGAAAATCCAAAAAACTATTATAAATATTTCCAGATAACTTGAAAAGCAGGACAGCAGCTAAGTACAGCGGGTTGCATCCACTATAGACACTGATGAGTCTTAGTGGGTTATATTAACCTCTCTTAGCACCAAGATAATGTATGGCTAATGACAGCTGGCATGAATCAGCAAAAAATTAGTTTGTACTAGGGCAAAACTCCTGCCTTTTAGACTTAGCAAAATTTGAATCCATCACATACCACCAGTGTCTAACTGCTAGAGCACACTGTGCAGTTATAGTTTGACTTTATACATTACACCAATCATTTTTTTTATATCAACAGCAAACTTAGACCCCTTGAGAATGCAATTGAAAAACTTAAAAAGTTAAAGGACATGTTGGGAGATGTTCCCCCAGCTTCATCTGTTTCACACTCCCATGGTAATGCATGGGTGACATCAACTGTGTCAGTCTCAAGCAATTGTGTCTATGTGTATAGTATACACATATACCAAAGCCATGTAACATAGAATGAACAGCCTGTTCTGTATAAGCCACAGTCTTTCTCCTTCCCTTTAATGATATGATTTATCAAAATGATAATGAAGGAAGGCTTTACATTTTATTCAGTGGATGTATTGAATATTTAATGGATGAAGTGAGCTTGCACGTGCTCATGTGAGATGTATTCACCTGTCCATTTTTTCCCCCGATTGGCTTTTCCACCCTCCACTTGTGGTCCTGGGACAGAATCCCAAGCACCCTGCTGAAGACACATCCATTTCCTAAGTGAAGATTTAAAAGGCACCATCCAGAATGACCTGATTATTCAACTCAAAAATACAAATGCAAACAAGCAGCCCATGAAGATGCCAGTAATTGCAGCACGGCCAGCTTCTGGCATGCTTGCTGACACTGTGTTCGCTTTGACTCCTTCTAAATTAATGCTACAATCACTTGTGTTTTGAATGTAAGAGATGTGGGACCTGACAACTCACATAAACCATGATGTGGCCTTACCCTTATAAACCAAGTGGCTACAATATCAAAATGTTGTCACTATGAGGCTGTTTGGAGGGTTTCTGTGGCAGAGTAACTCTCAGTTCTGCAGGCAAATGGAGGGTAAAGAATTAACAGTTGTCCCTTAACTATCTGGGAAAGGAAACAGGCACCAGATATAGAAATAAACTTGGTCTATTTCTCCCAAAATGAAGATGGAAAACTTGACAGATGAGGAAAATTATTCTATGAAAGCTTTTATAAGCTGATTTTTAGTGATAAAATGATGTCCAAATAATTAGGGTTGTCTGTTTCTGCTCTCCAGCTGGTAAGATTAGAAAAGATTGCAACGCAGAAAAGAAAAAAATGGTCATTAAAAAAGGAGGGCAAGGGCAGGTCCCCTTCAGTGGGTACAAGTAGAAAATAATGGACTGGGTTTAGAAATGCTTGTATGATTTGCATGAGGTCGATGTAAGTTTATCTAAAGCTTTATTTACTCTCTGATTTTGCTCATGGGTGCAAGCTCATCTTGTGGAAACGATTTATAATTAAATGAGCTTAAGCAAGGGCTTGCTTACATGGGGGATTAATGTGCACTAACAAGGGAATGAATTAACATCACAGCCTCCCTGTGTTGAATTGCTACATGGATTCACAATGTACAAGTTTGATTTACTGTACAAAAAACTTGTCTGTACAGTTACGCCTAAACATTTTAAAGAAAAACAGTAAACAATACTTAGGTATGATGAGATAGGAGCTATTAATGTCTGTCAGCTACCAGAGAGTATTTGACAAGTTCCTTGTAATTTCACTGATAGTCTATATAGGAGGCAATTTCAGTATGAAGCACCATCTAGTTTGAAATTGCAACAAATTTTGGGGCTTAATCAATATTTTGTACATATGAATAGCTTGTACTTAGGAACTCTTGAAGCAGCAAACAGAAGGTCATTGCTATGTGATGACTATAGCAGAGCAACTGGTCACTAGATGTTTTCAGAAGATAATGTCTTTTAAATGAAGACTTGTGGAAAATATTTTTAATATATTTGGGTACTAAAAAAAAATCACAAACCAAATCAAAACAACAACTATGCCTTTTCTGGTTAACAGTACTGCCTTTCAACACCACACAGTAAGTCCAGATTAATTTGGTACTCAGAAAATCAAGTTAAACTGCAATTACCCACATGTGGAAAAGTTAGTTTTCTTGTCAGTCTCTGGGCAATATCCTTCTTTCACAGCTTGTTCCAATCAGTTCACATGCCAGGACAAACAGCATTCAAACACATATTTTTAGTGTGCATTTAATCAAAATGAAAATAGGTTTTGCAAACAGACCTGTGAATTCAATACAGTCCATCCAAAAGTGACAAAGGAGAACAGGAACTGCCAGTGCTGTGTGCAACAGGACAAACAGCAAAGCCAGATGGGTACCAAAGTCAGGCATCTGCTCCAGACCTAGGCAGGTGTTCAACCAGACTGATGTCATAAGTTTCCGGGAAAACCTTGAGAATTTTTTTCAACAATGAAATATGTATCTAGTTAATTCCACTCCAGCAATTTTCTTCTGGGCTGTTACTGAAATGAACAGCCCGTTGAAAAAAAAAAATCTAGCATTTGACTTCAAATTTGGGGCATGTTTCCTTAAGACCTTATGTTTAGCACAGCCCCTGCTTTGATGAGATGCTGTCTTTCAGGCCCTTGATATCTGTGCTTAAACTTCTTGCAAGGAATCTAATGACACGAGGCTGGGGATGGAACCTCCAAAAAAATTCCCCAAGAGAAAACCATCAAAAATCTTATCATGTTCTCAATACCATGAGAATAAATCAGATAGATACTCAACAAAGTACGCATATTCAGGTGTCTACATATCCAGACCAATAAGTTAAGGTAAGCAAGGGATAGTAATAATTCATATATTTTATAATTAATAAGACATTATATTCAAATCATGCACATGAGAATAATACAGCAATCAAAAGCGAACAATAGAAGTAAAAGCAATTTAAGTTTTAATATCAGTCAGCCAGTTATAAAGCTGCCTAAGGGCATATTTTCATATCTCTGAAAACTTACTAAAAGAACTTTAAAGTGTAAAGTCTATTCTGGAAAGCAAAGAGATATTGTTTTCTATGTGCATCTTCAGCCACACCACTGAAATCAGGGTTAAAAGACACATTTGCTCCTCAGAGTACAAAAAAACCAAAAATAACCCCCAAGATCAAATATCAATCCAGCTGAAAAACAACCTGGCTCATGTTCCAGCTTGAGCACTATCTGCATGGCTTGGACAGGTCTTAGCAAACTTGACACCTTACTCAAAGTTCTACAACTTATTCTACAGAGTGTGCCTGCACAACCCAGCCTTGAGAGGAACACTGTGTTACTTGCTCCCTTGTTTTTTTGTGGGGAAGCATTGGCAAATAGCTAGCACACCTTTTTTTCCCCCCTTCCTGAACCCAGCTTAAATCTTGAAGCAATGGACTTTAATTTCAAGACCTGAAAATTTTAAAGCAAGATACCAAAGGCATGCTTTCTGAGTGTATTTCTTTTCCAGTAGTAGTGTACTTGCATAATCCAGACAGGTAGCATTAAACAGGTCTTCATAACATTTTCCCCTACAGAAATTTTATGTTCTATTTAAACATATCCAATTCTAGCCTGAGACCTAAAAGAACCAAATTCAACCATGACTTACGAATGTTTGAAAAACAAGCAAATAGAAACCCACTACCAGAAGCTGTTAATATTCAATTGAGTTGAGGGCTCAGTCCAACTTCCCCTTATCTCTCATAGGTTTGCATGCTGGCACAGGCAGTTCCTTAATATGACCCCTGAGACACTCACCATATTGTCCCCTTGGCCATAAACACCATCAAAATTATCTGATGCTGTGTCCAAATGCACCTCAAATTACAACACAAGCTATGCATGCTTAGGCAGGCAGCACAGTGACCAAACACATCTAATCAATGCTGACACTGCATCAAAATTAGCTGGACTATCACAGTTCAGTGCATATTTGTTTGGCCATGAGGGAGCACATGACTGTCAGCACAGTGCAACAACAAAGCAGAAGCTAAAAATCTCAGGATATTTAGTTTTAGAGCCTTAGACTATGTTAAAAAAAAAAAACCAAACATGGATGGTCAAAACATGAAATAGGAGTTAATTCTTTCAATATAAGAAATTTTGCAGTCTTCAGGGATTTGCTACAGTAAATATTTGTTTTAATCTTTTTATATATATAATACATTTGTAGGCTATTTTCCTCCCTCTGAGTATCCCACTGCAGTTAACTGCAGTTCTTTAATAATCACACAAAGTTAACCTAAAAAAAGATATCTTGTTATTCTGTTTGGCACTCGATGGCAAAGGTGTTTTGAACACACTGGTACTGTAACCCTTGGGGATAATGTGCGCTCTTCACCTGAGCTGCTCTCCGTCTGCCTCCTTTGAGTTCCTATAGCTCATCCTGGTCTGTTTAACTCATCCCAGGCTGCCATACTACTGCTGCTCCCATTTCACCAGCCACAGATACCTCTGCCCAGGATGCTCCTGCTCCAGCCTGCCCACCGCAAATCAAAATCCATTTCATTGGCTGCCACTGTTTGCTGATGACAACACAGTTCCACAGCATTCAACACCTGCCTGGACCAAGCCCTCTCCTACTCCATCAGCCCCAGGCTTCAGGCTGAGCAGCAGGGAGCTCAGCTGCCCGGTGATGCTCACATGCTACTGGATTTTAACAGAAGCACATGAAGAAATGTCTCTGTCTGTCCACAGATGTTGGCAACACAATTTGAAACTGATCTCTGTCAGTGGTTTCTGATCTTTGCTCTGAGATTTCAAAGACTGAACATACATTCTGGCTTCTGGACAGCTAGACTTTTTTATTTTATATAAAAAAACCCAAATTTCTTCCTTACTGTTGATTGCTGAGAGCAAATCCTTCACCAGCCACCTTCAGCTTTATGAACCTCCTCTAGATGTTACTAGCCTTTTCATTCCACCGTTCAGCTTCCTGGAGAGACCAGCTTACCTGCTGCCAGAAGATGTGTGGAAACTGCTCTGAGAAGAGAGCCATGCATTTTAAATACATACCATGAAAACATATGCTTATTTTTAAGGACTGTGAAAAAACCCCCACAGTAGACATTAGCTCTTCAAAGGATGATTACAAATAAATCAGTTAAAGCAAGATGTTAATACACTTTTACTAATCCTATATAGTCTTTCTAAGGTTACTTTTTAAAATACATATAGCTAGTAATTTTCATCAGTGTGTCATTTTGCTCCCGTTGCATTCCCTCTTTATTTATTCTGTCAACTGTGGAGAAGTGTAGTAAATGATGAAGAAAGTACTAATTATAACAGTAGAATGACACTTCTTTCTTTAACTACATTACAGTAAAATTTGTTTACAATTTTTACTAGCTGAGCATGAAGAACTGCAGATTTACCAAATAGTCCTCCTTGCTCTCTTGTTTCACTATTTATAAACAAACTGATTTTTCTTCTGCAAGAAATATTCTTAACTGAAGGCCTAAAACTGGAGACATTCTTCAACTAGGGTAATTTTCATATTTCAACAAGAAATTTTGGTCACCGGTGATAGGGTGGGGGTAGAGGGCAACGCATCATTCCATCATGTCCATGTGGGAACACGAAAACTGCTAAAAGTAGTCAGATCAGAGGCCCACCATCTCCTGTGTCTTACACCTGACAGTGTCTGGTAACAGATGCTTTTAGGGGAAGAACATAGGGAATACAGCAAGTGAACATTCTCAATCTGCTAACTTCAAACACATTTATAGTGTTAGTATAAACACTGTAGCAATCAGTTTTTAGTTAGATGAAAGAAATGTCTGATCACTCTAAATTGAGGATTATCTCATGTAATATCTGCTCACTTCTGCTTAATATTCCTCTATGCATGGAAGCAGGTGTATGCAGAAAGCTGAGCCAGACTCTTCCCAGAGGGGCACAGGGAATCAACAGAGGTAACACACACAAATTGCAGCAGGCAAAGTGCTCAGTGAGATTTGTGAAGTACAGAAACAGTGACTCCAAAGGGCTACACAATCTTCATCAGTAGAGAATTTCAAAATATTGAAGGTAACCCTGCTTGGAACAGGTGGTGGGACTTCACAACCACCCTTCCAACCTAAAAAACTCCATAATGTCAGCAATAAAACCTCCAAAACATACAGTTAAAAAAAAAGGGGGTTAAGTCATAAGTGAAATGAAATATTATTTCAGTTACTTACAGGTATTCTGTCTAAGTAAATGGAAAATCTTCCTACCTACCTTGTTTTACTTTCACAAGGAACTGGGGATGACATCAAGAGCCAAATGAACCTAAATGCATGCTTTGCACCCAAAGACTGTAAACTAATTCCAATAGATAATCTCTACACAGACAATATTTCTTGGATAGAAAGCCTGCAGTTAAGTACTTCACTTCATTTGTAATCCTTTTTCCTACTGTGCCTTTAAATCCTGCACAAAAAGAACAATTTCCAGAGGTTTTAGGCACTCCACTCTTATTGATTACACTGGTGGCAAAACAGCAACTCTCCTCCTGCAGTATTGAAATTACTCCTTGGTGTTTATCTGTGTTGTTAGGTGCATAAGTATAATAAAAATCTGGCTTTGAAATATTTTATTATTAATTTTAGAAAATTTAACTGGACCACCGATACAATGTTTAGTCCAATGGCATTTTAGTCTGACAGATTCCCACTAGGTATTTTAAGTATTCAGATCAGAATAAAACACCTAACCACCACAGGTAATGGAGATAAAAGAGATGACTGGGAAGAAAAAGAAATTACTGAGTTAAATACATTCAAGATGACCCACGTCTGCAGCAAAAGGCAAGCCTTTATTGAAATGAAACCATTTGGCACTAGCACAGCTTCCCTTAACTCTCTAAAACAAATTCTTATCCAGGAAAGAGATCCTTGCTTTCCTGGTCACACGGAGAGTGAAGCGCTTACAAATTCCTTGTGGATTTAGCATTGCTAAAAGAACAGAGACTAATATCAAATGAACAAGTAAAACCAGCAGCTCCATTTATGATTAGACCACTACTTGTGTACTGCAGACATTTCAAAGGTTGAAGCAACGCTATCAAACTAATTAGAAACTGCAATATGGGCATAATTAGAGAGAAATTACATCAATCAAAAGACTCCCAGGTTTCTAAAACACTGAACTAAACTAATGAAGCATGCATTGACACATTTGATCCTTTATTTTCAAAAGCATGTCAGCAAAGTAATATGCACCAGAGAATCCCACAAAACAAAAGTAAGTCTAACAAAGCACCATGTTGGTCTCAGGTCATGAGCATACTAGATTTGAGTTCACACTGGACCTTTATCCACTCAGCTCCAGAAAAGCATCACATTAAAGAACATCTCACAATGGAAGAAGGGGTGAGGGAACAATCTGCTCACAACTGCTATGGGGGTAAGAAGGGTACTCTTTTACGTTTTCTCCACAAGGAAAAGCCCACTGAATACAAATAGTTACTATTAGTTGCAAACTTGCATTGAACTTTAGCAAATGTTTATTGCTACTTTTCTTATGATCAAACACTCAAGACTGGGCTAATAACACAGAAAAGAAATTTCACAGCAATTAATTCTGAGCACAAAATAATTCTATTACAAATGGGTTACTTAAGGGTCTTGAAATATTATCCAGGACACCATCAGCAGACTACTACCTCCTGTGCTGTGGAGGAGGGACAGCACATACTACAGGTTCTTGCAGCCTTCCAGCATTTGAGGCAAAATGCTTTTTCTCATCAGCTGCTTGAGGAGTAGCTGACTGGCACTTACCTATAGCAGTGCCAACAGAGTTTTCCAAAGTACAGCATAAATCCAGGGTTTCCCTGGTGCTCCTGAACTCACTGCTAACCTTCATTTGCTAACACTCAACTTTATACAAGGGTCTCTGCAATGCCATGGAGGGAGGAGCCTCTTACAACAGCCAATGGCATGGTGAGCCCAACATTGCACATTTCTAAGCCATGCTCACTCTTTCCTCTACATAGTAAAGTTTGAACATTATTTAAATATTAGCACACATTTCAGTATAGAAATCGTAGCAAAAGAAATCAGGTACCTAAGAAACTAAGCATATTTTTTCTTACTCAACAAAAAGCAAGTAATTTATTGAATACTAAAGTTACTGGTTGCAGGAAGTTCAACGCAAGTATTTTGTTCTTTTGGTAATTAAAACCCAAATAAACTTCCTTCTCACTTGAGATCAAGTCCTTTTTTAGGCATTGCTAACTTAACAAGGCACAAAGAAAACATGCTGCTTCCTATTGCTCTATTAGCTCCAGATTAGCTGTAGCTATTAAAACATTGAGCTGTGCTCGGTTCGGAGGCATCAAGCATATATTCCCACCTGGCATTCAAGTCTGCTGGCCTGCATCCTTTACTCAACTCTTCTGGTTTGCATTGCCCACGAAACTCAGGAGCCTCTCACATTGCTCTGCCCATTTGCTCAGCAAGTATCAGAAAAAGCCCATCTCACTATTTCTTGGGATTTTTTCTTAGGGTATGTTTCAACTTTCCAGATGCTGTCAGACAAAGCTGCTGATACCATTCCCTGGGCAGCTCTCAGCAGGACAGCTGGTAACTCCAAGCCCAGACCCCACTGCAACAGGTTGTCCCAGAGGTGTACGTAGTGATCCAGCTGCACAGCAGCCCAAGTCTGCATCCTTGAACCATGCAATGCATTTTGCATGTGTCACATCACTTTGAGCTAGTGACTACCATCTGTATCAGGCATTTCTGACTGCTTAGTTTTCTGCTTGCTAAGCACACTCTCAAAGTCCCAGTGTCTACCAAAGCTGCATATGAAGTTCAAACAATATGTTTTATTCCAACATTTCCTAGAGTTGCTAGAATTATCTTTGCCAGAGAATTCATAAAAGGTATCTAGAGGCCATATTCTTGAGTGCTTTAGTAGAGCACAATCAGTTTATGCAAGTCACCCTGATGGTTACCTCTCAGCTACATTATGAGTAATTACCTCAATTCACTTGCACCTGGGTACTAAGTTTTTCTACTTTTCAGGGCTCAGAGAGCTTGACTTGTACTGCCACTGCAATGTCTTGCAACTCCACGTTTCTCATTAAGTTTGCATAACTTTGAAAAACTCCTTGGTACCTTGATACCCAAGGCTGAATCATCTCATCTAGTAACATCACTTTGTCATGCTCTGGTGGTTCAGGAGTGATACCAGCCTCATTTAATCACCTGCAACAATATGCAGACACACATCTCTACTCTGGGACTGGTCTGCAGTATGCAATGACCTCTACTTCCAATTTTGCTTAGCCAAGAACTGTTGGATTGACCACACTATCTTCAGTGTCCACCCACTCTCTGCAGATTGGCCCCCCAGGGCATTGGAAATACAAGTCATTCTTAACTAATTAAAAGCTGAGACCTTCAACAGTGCCACAACACTCTCAGTCCAGTTAAATAATTCGGAGTTATGAGTTACATGCTCAACCTCCTGTTTACTTGCCGTTTATTTATTAATTAAAAGTACTCTATAAAAAGCTTGCCCAACTTTTTTTTCCAACTTATTCCAGGACAATGACCTGCTGCAATGAGACAACATCCACGGTTTCCCTCCCAAGCTGAAGTTTCTCCCATAACCTTTTCTCTTCCACTCTCCAGACTACAAACAGATATTCTTGGTAGAATTCTTTAAATGCTAGGGCTGGGCTGGCTAATAAAATGAAGTCCAGGCAAGTTATCAAAGATTCAGCAGTAAATCTTCCATCCTAAAAATCTCAACAAAATATGGTAATGGTATAAGGTCAGGGTATATAGGGACAGGGTTGTATGAGGACAGAGGTACACAAATTCTTCATGTTTCATTTTCTGACCTATGTCAGTTTTCTGTCGCAAATTATCATAACTAATTTGTAATGCATAATAAAATCTTCTTTTCTTTATGAATGTGTTCAAATAATCCTATTTAAATGTATAAACAATTGACAAACCTTTCTACAGCACTTCATTTAGGTCACTTTACATTACATTAATCAGCACCACGAAAGGATAACAGCTCTGAAATCTGCTTTAGGACTGCCTCTAGATTTCCTTTTTCAACAAAAGTTTCTTTCTATTATTGACCAGATCACAATAACGTTTAATCAACTAGAGCTTGATGATACAACAAATACCATCATAAGCAACCTCCTTCTACATCCTCCTCTTAACAACCAGTTTTTCCATCAGCCAAAACTACAAATCTATCTTAACAATCTAAACAAAGCAAAGAAAATACACTTCCCTTTGGGAAGAGCTGGATCAGATGCACACACACACACAAATAATTCGTTACATCAAAACATCTTCAATGAGATTTTCCTTTTAAAGGAGAAGCAATTCATTTAAACCATTCCTTAGAAAACAAATAAGAGAAATGCTCCCTTCCCTCCTCTCTCTCTGCCCAGCTCCCACTTTCTGAAGCCTTCCTCTTGGCACATACTTTTTGGGTTCAGCCGAAAGCATTTCCCTTCCCTCCGCACATCGGCTCTGTGCAGGGCTGCCGAGCTGCGACTCATCCCGAGGAGTGCTTGAAATCCCAGGCTTTAAAAAGCCGCTCGCAAGCCCCTCCTGGACTGCCAGCCTGCCAGCCCCGGCAGCATATCGAACCGCAGCGTGAGCGCCCAGCAAACCACACAGCCCGCTATTCAGCCTCACTGTTTCAAGTGCAAAAAGATGACTTAAAACCAACCAACCCCACCCCAACTCAAAATCAAATATCCCCCAACTGGAAAAAAAAAAAAAACAACCCACAAAGGATGGACACTGAGAGAAGCTCGCCTCCAGGGCAGCCAAGCCGGCTACCTCTGCCCAGCCCATGCCGGCAGCATCCCGAGCCCCCGAGGGTACCACCCCCGAGGCTGGGCATCGCTGGGCAGTCAGTGCCCAGGTCTCTGTCTGCTGCGTACCTGCTTCCCGCTGTCCCGAGCGGGCAGCCTGGGCAGATAGGGATGGAGAGAGGGCTGGGATTTCTCTTGCGGGGACTCGCGCCCGTGGCCTCTTATGCTTTTGCTGCGAGCAGCCTGGCTCTGCCTACCTTCCCTGGAACCCCCCTTTAGGTGGCTGGATATAGCAGCTGGGCATCCCCCGCCCCCCCGCTTCCCTCGGACTCTCCTGTCTGGTGAAACCAGGCTCCGGCTTTCTCTTTGCACGCCCTGGGCTCCATCCCCACGGCCCAGGAGCCCCCATGGCTGGGTTAGAATGCCTCTGCCCTGCTGCACGTGTGAGTAGCATGTATTTTAAAAAACAAAATTACAGTAACACTGTCATACATAATAATTTAGGCATTTGTACTGTATATTGGTCATTACTATTTCATCCTTGTTTTTCATTCCTTACTGCACCACCTTACTTCCATTCAATCATTTGACTTAACAAGTTCTACTTGCCCCATCTGAAGATGTCCAGTAAGTAACTGCTGTCTTTTATAGTTGTACCTTGGCATCTTGATGCTTTATTTTTCAGGTCCACCTGTTGACTTGATCTCTTTGATCTGCCGACTACAGCGACGCTTGCGAGTGAACTTCAGTTCTTTCATTACTTCACATGCTTCAAGTTCAAATGCACCAAATGACACGTTAGACATTGTTACAGTTACATAGTTACTTTTTCTTTTCTTTATTGCACTTCTTTAGTACCCAAATGATGTGGTCCATTGGATTACACTTATTTCCCTTAAAAATATTATATTGATGTTCTAGATGTAACATGAGGAAAAAAGATTTTTGTTTTTCCATAAACATTGGCTTTCAGAGGAAAATTTACACACAATTTTGGAGCTTTATATACCTTATATACTATACTATTCTACTAAAGTGCAATATACTCTATTTTCAGCTTCAGACCCATAGATTTACAGTCTGATAATGTATTTTATCATTGATGTATTTTAAGTTTTCTTTAAGGCAAGAAAGGCTGCATGAGAAATGATCAGACCTCTAACATCCACAGATGGGTTCCCTTTTTTCCGTTACTTACAGAAGTAAGTAAAATGCTGGGAATGGTGTTCTTGAGAACAATCAGAGAGCTGTCAAACTGCTAAGATGTGTTTCTAAGGAACTGTTTTCTTTGCTTGTGTTGTTGTTCACTCCCATGTCTGCAAGGTGGAGCTGAAACTTCCAAGGTTAAGCCACTACACAAAGTACCTCACAGAGCTGGACTCAATATGAACCGTATTTTCTGTGAGGTATTCTGATTAAAGCTAAGAATTGGGGAAGTTAAATGCCAACTAAAGCAAACTTCTTCAAGTTTCAGACTTGTTTAGACTGACAGGGGTTTGATCGACAGTTTGAGTTGGCTCCATGAACGACAGCATTAAGGTTCAACTAATCCTTCAGCTAGAGGCTTGCTGGACTGCTGTTTCACACATCTCTCTTCCCTGCACTCGCATCAAGATTAGTTCTTCATTAGGCTTTTCTATTTCAGCTCTTTGTAATTAATCCTAGGACATGGGAAAATACAGTAAAATCAATCAAGCGAGTACAAGTATTTGGACTCACAGAGCTTTATGAACTGCATATACTTAAACTCACTGTGCATTTCAGTAAAAGCACTGAAAATCAATGTCTTAAAATTGCTCAGAGAAAACAGATTTCTCAAGTACCTGGAGAAGCAGGTGAGGGAAATAACTGCCTAACAAAGGTCAGATAAATGTCTGAGGCACAGCTGAGATCCTAGGCTAAGGTACTAATGGTAGTAGTTCAATGTAGAGAATTAGAGATATCAACCAAACATTGAACAAAATGCTGGAAAGAAAATGTTGTTGTTTGGTTTTGGTTTTTTTGTTGTTTTGGTTTGGTTTTTTGTTTTGTTTTTGGTGTGTTTTTTTTGTTGTTGCTTTTTTTTTTTAGAAAATGAAGCAGAATCATTTAGGATGAAAACCAGCACATTTCTATGACACCTTTCATCCCACAAGATCCCAAAGCAGTTGGCAAATTTAACAAATTGAAGGACATTATTGACAGTACATTTTATCTGTCACTAAAGCATTCCAGCTGGAGGAAAAAGCAGTATCTGTTTAAGAGGTCAGATCTGTTGTAACAAACACCACATCTAAGCAAAGCTACAGGGAGAGTATAATCATCAATAGCTGGAACTAGTGCTGAATCCTGGATTAAGCAATTTTTAGAAGTCTGCTAATATTTCTCTAGTTACCACTGGTGATGACAACTCTATCACAGATCTTGCAGACCTGCCATACCCAGCAAAGGCTTTCTCATTACTCGGCTCCTCAGGGCTCCCACCTCAGCATGAAATGCCTTCACATCCCACAGTCCCCTTCCTTGTGAGACTTGAGTGTTATATTCACTAGACAGAGACAGAACAGAGATGGCCTGCAAATATCCAGACACAAAATCAGACCCAGTGGTGAATCAAGAGGTGCTGCACACTTAGAGTCATAGAATAGTTTATGTCAAAAGGAACCCTTAAATATCATCAAGTCCAATGCCTGTGCAATTAACAGGGACATCTTTGGCTAGATCAGGTTGCTCAGAGCCTCATCCAACATGATGCTGAGCATTGCCAGGGATGGGTCATTCACCACCTCTCTGGGCAATCTGTTCCAGTGTTTTTCCAACTCTCATTTGCAAAAAACTTCTTTCTTCTGTGTAATCTAAACTGACCATCTTTTAACTGACTCAAACAGACAACTTTGATCTGAGCCTTCACCAAGGTCATCTTTCTTTCATTGCAGCCTCAATTCTAGCAACACAGCAAGTCTCAAACATGTTTCACATCCAACAGACTATTCACATATGCTGCTTCCTAAGGCAAGGGTCTGACGACAGCCTGCTTGACCAGCTGCTGGGAAATCTCTGAACACTAAAGGTTAGCCAAGCAGGCTAAATTCAGTTACAGACTACTCTATAATGGCAAGGGGAGCAGAGGAAGGGGAGCTGCTGCAAAGCTCCTCCAGGCTACAGATTCAGTGGGATGGGAGCAAGTTTCACACTCCCCTTCTCTAACATTTGTATCAGGGATTTCAGTCCTTTTTATGGCCAATTATGGCTACACTTGTGGCCACCAGTGCAGGGTGTGCACAGTATGATTACTAAAAAACTAAAACCAAAGCAACAAAAACTGCCAGAAAGAAGAAAATTAATGAGAGACAGACACTTGGCCACTAAACTGGTAGATTCTAGCTTTAAAAAGAAAAGAAATAGCATCCAAATCCCTTTCCAGATGTGCTGTTGGACTAGGCTAGGGTGCTAAAGATTGATGGATAATCCAGAATCACATGCTTATTTTGAGAAGGCACAGAGGCATGTTTGGGTATGTGTTTTGAGCTGTAGAATAAGGAACAATGAAAGAAAATGTGGGAACAGAATCAAATGCCAATGAACAAAATGGATTTATTCAGCAGTCCATATCTTTCACTAGCTTAAAAATAGCTACAAGTTTGACCTGGGAATTAATCTTGGGACTGTCATAAACTGCAGTGAAAACACTCAATGTTATCCTGCTGAGCTTCTGACAACTCTGAAAAGTCTTGCATATTTCATATGGCAGCTGATATGTTTTAATTGCAAAGGAAAACCAAGTGCTAGTATGGGTCAGGCCAGGCTGTCTTGTGAAGGAAACAACTGTAGAAGCTTAAGGACTTGGAATAGCTCTCAAGAAATTTCCTCGTCAAGTGTTTCTCAGATAGGGTTAGTGATCATGTGATGACCAACAGTTTTTCAAATGCTGAGCATCTACAGTGTAATCTAAGCTTCAGGATACAAATGAAGCCAGTTAACATCAGGGTATGGGTTAGATTCAATCACAGAACTAGAATGCATATCTCTGTTACAAGTGCTCATGAGGGACAAAGACAACATAATAGTGCTTATCTAGGACACATCTTATGCACAGGGCATCTTACCAGCAAAAATGTAAATCTGTACAAGCGGGACCCTTTTCTCCTCCCCCACTAACAGAGAACATATGTGAATGACATGTTTAACTGAGAATTTGTCTTTTCTTTCTACCCACAGAAACCCTTGCTTGCTGTCACTCTGAGGGAGAAGCTGGAGGTACCTGGAGTGGTGGTCCCTGCTTGAACAAGGGCTTCAGCATAATTCCTCTTCCCCTCTTGAAGCCCCTTCCCCCACCGAGGTTGTTATCCTTCCTATTCCCTCATGTCACCAGCAGCAATGAGTTACCGTGAGTCAGACACAACTTTTTATTCCAGTCTCACCCTTACCTAGGGTCCTTTCAACGGGAAGAACAACCCCATCAAGACTCACACCCAATTTCCTTCATCAGGTGAAGACATTCATTTCTTCAGGTAAATAGAAGGATTTTTAGCCACATCCTATAGTCTTCAGGGCCTTTGAAGCTCCTGTCTCCTAAGGAGAGAGTCCTCAGCGTGAAGCCACAGCCAAGGAGTGCTATCCCTGTTGGAGACACAAAATGGCAGGGGAAAAAATGCAAGCGTCAAACGACTAGAGGGCAAGGGAAGAGGAATTCAACTGCATAATGCTCTGGGAAGATACTCACCTGGGGGACAGAATTATTTGCTCTTTGTTGCCACTTCTAGTGCACTCTGTGGAAAGGCTGGTTGAACAGGAATGGAACTGGATCCATCCCAAAACAGGGACATCAACATTTTGTTGCACCACCAATAATATAAACTGACTCCAAATCGTGGTTGTTTGACAAGATTCATGTAAACAAAATACAATCTTTTTACTTTCAACACTCAGTTAAAAAAGACATTTCATGATATCAGAGTTTTCCACAAAAAAGACATTCTGATTTTTTACTGACTCAGGTTTTTTCTGGCCTCATTCAACCATGAAGTTTTCTCCAACAGCTTACAGAAAAAGCCTAAAAGTCACAACTTTTTCTTTCAAAGTCATGGCAGTGACAGTCACAGACTTTGTTGTTGTTGTGCTGCTATCTTCTGCACTAGTTTTCCATTTCTGGCCAAAGGTGACTTATTTCTATAAACAGAAACATTTTCACACTTTAAATGCTTAAAACAAACTCCTTTTGTGTAAAAAGCCTGGAGAATTTAATCCTGGCAGCTGAATGCATCAGAGTCCTATCAATGCTGAAATGGGCTTTTGGTAATGAGGTTAAAAAAAAAAAAGGAATCCCAAACCTGGTATTGGCTCCCTAATTCAAACACTCTTTTAAAAGAGACACACCACAACAAGGCAGCCATTATATGTCTTCAGTTTCTATATGACAAAGGATGGAAACATATACTTGGATGTAAAGTAACTATGACCAGCATGTCCTTGACGAGCCAGAGGGACAAGCGTTACAATCCAGAAGGAATACATGTTAGGCCATAGCCATGCTACTGCGCTGAACACTTAGCAGAAAGTGCTCTGCCCTGTTAAGTGTTGGCTCCAGGGGATCCCCCAGAGCACCTGACACGGCTCTGATGGTCCCTGTTGATGTGGTGACATGGGCTCTGTGTGCACGAGGGAGCACACTCGCAGGAAATGGCCTGCCGTGTTCGAACTATGGCACTTTGCAGAGTGCGGTGATGAAAGCACATGCAATGTGACCTTCTTGAGCTTAACCCTGACAGATGTCACCTCAGTCATCCGACACTAGTTCCAGATCTTCAGGAACATTCATTGTGATCTATTCCCACCAGCCAGTTCTCAAAACAGTGGAACTGAAATATAGGTCTCTTTAAAATGAAGGGCATGAGATGGTAATGCATTTCAGAAAATCTCAGGATGTACTGTGGTGCAAAAAAACCAATACATAACTTCTTCAGCCATTTTAGGCCAAATAATTCTGTGGTTTGCTCTTCATATAATATTGTCCTAAAACACAGGCTGAACTAGAACAAGATGAAATTTAAACTACAAACTCCTTTAAAAACTTGTTTAGAGTTTTGACTTGAATATCTTCAAGACTCAGTGGCAAATACCAAAACTGTTGTTGATTCTTACCTCAGAAAACAGAAGAAGTGTCCAGTAACTGAATTAGATGCATAATAATACATTCATCCTGCAGTGAAAAGAAACTTGAATTTTATCTCTGATTGAAAAATAAGCCATCAATAATACCTTTTGGATGACAATTTGATGTCTGTATCTGAGATTGGTTTTCAAACACAGATGCAAAAAGTAAAGAAAAATAAACTCAAATTATCTAATCTTTCTTTCAAATAGAATCTCCCATGATTTTTATCTTCAGAAATTTCAATTCTCTCCTAGGGGGGAAAAAAAAGGTAACAGTATTTGGAGGAAACACTGTTTGGAAAAACATCTCAGAAAAATACTTAAATTCACTTTTTTCCCAGAAGAAAGAAGAAAATAATTGCTCAAACCCCTGTTCTTCTCTTCACTAAACAATCTCTGGTCTATAATTTTTCTGTGTCACCGACTGAGCCTATTTCTCGGTTTTCTTGGCCTAATGCCACATTTTTTTCCTGTAATCCTTATTCCATCTGGTACAGAAGTCATCAGGATGCACTTACCTTCTTCAGCAAAATAGAGATTACTGAAAAAAATCCAGCATTTCACTAAAATGAAACATTTAAGATAAAACCCCTTGGCTTAAGAGCAGGGCATACAAATGAAGAGCCTTGATGAGTACCATGAAGGAAGCTGATATGGGACTCAGGTGTCTGGGCTTCTTTGACCAGCTGGTGTCCTCCTTTCCTTTGCAACAAGTATAAGCAAGAACAGTGACTTCCACAAGTAGCTCCTTTCCCACATTTCCCACAGAAACCATAACACAAATGTACGTGTTTCCTGAAAAGGAGACAGAGTTTTGCTTTTTCTAGAAATCATTACTGAAGAAAGCTTTGAAGTAAGTTAGACTTTTTTACCCAAACATATAGTGGAAAAGGGATAGCAGGAATGGAAAAGTAGCTATCTAGTCTAGGTACTTTCAAGAAGGGATACTCTTTCCCAAAGCTCAAAATTACAGAGCAGAGACAGAAGCAGATGGATAAAGATATTAAAACAGCAGGCTAAAAGAAGATTTTTGTCAGATGCAGTGGATTACATAGGACTACTTGGAGGATCATTTCAGGTATAATCAAAAGAGGTTTTGTATTTCTTTTAAACATCTTAAGTAGAGCAGGGGTTTTTTTAAACCACAATTTTACGCAGAGATATTACGAAAAAATTTTCATTACAACTATCAGCAGGTTAGATTATACACCCTGAATTACTGGGAGTGCCTATATAGATGTTCATGCATACAGATACTTAGATTAAAATTAATTTCAATTAAAATATCCCCACATTTCCTAATATAGTGAACAATCCTCACTGTTGAAGTTAAGTATGCCTTCTGGCAGCTATAATTTTGAACTCTCCATCTGACTGCTCAGCTCAGAAGAAGGCTGCCCTACAGAAAAAAAAAGAAGTTTTCGTTCTTTCAGAAGCATAAAGAGATGTTAGATTGCAAAGTAAGCTTTGCTACAGTTAAATTCAAGAAATAAAGCTGCTTAGGATATCAGATAGACAGTATTAAATAAATTCTTGAGTTCTCTTATTCTCGTTAAGCTTTTCCCAGGAGACCCAAGCATTCTCCCCATCTTTTTCCCAAATGATACATAGAAAAGGAACTTTTCTTTGTCAGAGTTACATTCTGGCAGCAAGGTTCGTGACTTTGAGGTTTAAGCGCTTCAGCAACAGCTGTACTTCTATCCAAACTAACTTCTAGCTAAAAAGAAAGGAATAGAAACCAAAAACTCAGAGATGGAAAAAATCTAGTTAGATCATCCAATTTCTCTTTTGTATGCTCTACCAGTCAGAATGGTATATTGCCTTTCAAGGAATGACTGGAACAATTCATTTCTATAACTGGAAAACAAGAAGAGCTAATCAAATTTGCTTCAGAGGAACCAAAGCAGCCTATTACAGAATCTGTTGGGCAGACAGCATAAGTTTTTGAGCTCTCAGGTATGTTTAGTATTGCAGTATTTGACCAGCTACACCATTAACTGCAGTGTTGTGGTTCTGTCAGAAACCAGCAGCTAATGCTGAGGAAACACTTCATGCAGCATCATGGTCATCGCGTAACTTCAGAAGCCAAGGAGGGGGAAAAACCCAGTGTTTAGCAGCAAGATCTGCCCGAGTTGTTTTTCTATTAATAAAAAAAAAAATTAAATTAAAAATTCACTTAATCTGTCTCAACCTTGTAGAGCTGAACAACGGCAAATTTAGATTTGGTATGACACACAGGAGAAATACTAAGTTATTTTTCAGCAAAAGCTGTTGATACAAATATAGTTTTGTTATTCCTCCTTTCAGTTTCTCCTTTAGCCACTGAGACCTAAGTAATAAGTCACTTTACTTAAATCATGGAACCAAATTCTACTGTTATGCCACAAGCTTCATTTTGGCTTATATATTTGATATGTAGTAAGAGGTTGGTTTACAACACTGATCTTCACAAATGCACTAAAAACCTCTCTCACCTTCTTTCTGCATGACCTAGTGATATTCTTAAACACTTCCTGAGTTGCCTTCCCCTTTCCCCAAAGGTGATACACCCACGTTTTTCCCCTGAGTTCCTGTGAAAGTTCCCTGCCCAGTTCATCTTTCAGCACACAGGAACAGCCTGCTCCTGTGCCTTCAAAATTTCTCTCTTCAAGTACGTCCATGCTTCCTGGACTCCTTTGTTTTTAAGTGCTGCTTCCCAAAGGACTTTCTGAATCAGTGTCCTGAATAGGCCAAAGTCTGCCCTCTGGAATCCCAGGGTAGAGGTTTTGTTGATAACCTCCTTACTTCACCAAGTATTGAAAACTATAATTTCCTGGTCCTTGGGCCCAACGTGGCCTCTGACCATCACACCTGCCACCAGCCCTTCCCTCTTTGTAAACAGCAGGTCTAGTGGGACCTCACCCCTGGTAGGCCCACTTACCAGCTGCAACAGAAAGTTGTCTTCCACACACTCCAGGAACCTCCTAATCTGCCTTCTCTCCATTGTGTTGAATTTCCAGCAGATATCTTACAGGTTAAAGTCTTCCACAAGAACAAAGGCTGGTGGTTGTGAAACATCAGCCCGCTGCTTACAGAATAAGCTGTAACAAACTCCAAAAAAATGCCTTTAGAGCCAACTTTTCAGTGTAATAAGCACCTTCAGCCCATGTGCCTCCAGGCAGCATCGCCTGAGATGCAGCTGAGGCTGTATCTTCTCCCTTTTCTTGATTCTTTCAGCACCTCTCACTTTAGACCTCCCTGGTCCTGTTTTGGTCTAACAGGCACAGAGCAACACAGCATGGTGCATAGGGTGGCACAGTGCAAAATTGTATAACCTCCATTTTAGCCATGTACAGACTTGTTTTTATTTCTTCTAAGAGGCCTCACTGAAGGCATAACATTTTCATTACCATTGCAGCACTTTATAAACAATACATCAACTAAAGGATTAACTACATAAATATCTTGTTAAATTTGCTGTCACTATTTCATTGTGATCTGACGATAACTGCATAACGTATTGCTAATACTAATTATTAGTCTTGACAGATTTGGAACATATAATGATTTCTACAGTCCCTTCCCAGCATAAATATTTCCCTGCCACTGCCTTTGTGTTATTTAGAGAGCCTTCCGCTCTCCCCAGAGAATTTCAAAACTCTTTCATTTGTTCCTACAGCTGCTCTGCATCCACCTAATTGAAGTGGTCACTTCTGGAAAGGAAAAGTAAGGATGAGTTGATACCATATTCTTCTGGACATGGTATTTCTGAGTGATGCCATACTTCTCACGAAAAGACTGCACGTAACATGCAACTTAGGCAGAACTGAAAAGAAGAATTAAAGTCAAAGAACAAGATTTGAAAGCATCTCTTATTTTCCTTTGTGGCAAAAAAATACAGCCACTGATCTGGTTTAATAGATGGCTCATTAAAGGATTTACTACAGTAAAAATTGAGTATGAAGAAATGGTTTTTAGTTTATAAAATGTAATAATTCTAAAATATTTTTGTTTCAAAGAAGTAACTCAGCACCCTTAACAATCAGGGTATCAGCTAACTGATAATTTTATCTTTATAAATGTCTTCCAAATAACTTTTGTCTTCAAGGTATAAGAAGCAGGTACATGAGAAACTTAACCTGGGCTTTGGATTTAGTTTCAAAAACTATGGGTCTTTTTGGGTGCTTATACTGAGAGATAAATTTCATTATTAATTGACATTAAAAAAGGCTCTGCTAAACTTTCAGTGATTTGGGGAAAAGTGTATTTGGTAATTTTAGAAAGAAGTATAAAAGCAGAATTTTTAGGTGTGAGCATGCTAGCTAGTCCGTACCCTTCACACTTTATAGAAAGCAAAGTATTCTCAAAAGAGACCAACAATTTCCATGAGTTTATGGAATCTATGACTATACCACATAGATTTATTTTGTACTTTTTGAAGAATGAAATTAAGTTTGATTAAAAGCAAAGAAGTACCCATACATATATTTCTGATGTTAACTCTACCAGACATTGGTTAAACCTTTAGGCTATTACTACTGTAGTAAAAGCCACATTTCTTAAAACATGCTAGCATATATTAGCTATCAGATTTACATGACACTTCAAACCCTCAGGGTTCTTGCTTAATATGAAGAACAAGGAAAGTCTGTTAACAAAGCTAGTGCTGTTTCTGTTTGTAAGGTCTAGCATGAAATGGCATTATATTCATAAAATTACATTCACCTGCTGCTTCACACTCACACATTGCTCAAAACGTGAATACAGAGCAGCATGGCTCAGGTAAATACAAGGGATCTGTGATAATGTCACTGGGCTGTGAAGAATTGTTGAAATTTGATTAACCTATGAAAAGAGAACAGATAGTGAGTTATGGAGATAGCACTTGCTTCTCCCTTAGTAAAGTGTCTGCCACATTATGATCTTAAAATAGTGCTACTATTGGGGAGGGACATTTCACAAAAGAAAGGACACCTCACACACCCTTCAAAAAATCATAGCTAGCTAGCTGACAGATATCCTCCCTTAGCAAAAGGGCTGCTGCAGCAGTTCACATCCCACTGTTGGTGCCACGTTCATGTCCTCTAGTGACAAAATCCCATCCAGCTTTGCTTTAAAACCTGCTGCTAAATAAGAATTGGATCACTCTAAGTTTAACATATATAAAAATGTACTAACACGCTAGAAAGTATTTTAATTGACTAATGTTTGCAGCCATATTTGATTGTATGAGTACTTTTTCCCTTTGACTTGCCTGCTTGAGAACTCTCTTTAGCTGTCTTCCAAAACATATGTGCATATGTTTTCTATACTTAATCTGTTGCTTGTTTTTCCATTTCCTACCCTGGCTAAAGGTTAAAAACATTTATTTCTGCTTCTTAGTTATAACTTAGAAAGTCAGTAATGCAATGAAAAGCTCCCAGTAAGATAATGTAGAGATTTATTAATGTTATTCAACATTCAAAGACTTGTTAAACCCAACAACTCAGCGAAGGACTGAATACATCTTCAATGTATTCCACAGAACTAATCAAGAGTTCTTTATTTTCCAGGGAAGCACAGATTTTATGGGAAATATTGGGGGGGGG
>WBMV01006571.1:821671-908842 GCA_013396655.1 Campylorhamphus procurvoides | reverse complement strand
GGGGGGGCGGGGGGGGGAGGGGAGAGGGTGGAAACAACCCCCAAACCAACAGAATATCATTTCAGGTTGGCTTGTGCAGAAATTAGTATATTTCATTTTCCTGAACTGACTGACATGACTTCCAGGTAGTCAACAAAACAGAAAACTACCTTTCCCTTTGCCCCAGAAGGAATAAATTGACTCCTGTTCTTATCCAGGGATGACATTACAATTATCTCTCTGGCTGAACTCCTTGACGTGTTGGAGTCACAGGAAAGGTGATTCACTAGAAAATTATTTTGGTAAAGAAGAATATTAATAAGCTGGGGGTTTCTTGGTGTTTGTTTTTTTGGGTTTTTTTCAAAAGGACATTTTTCCTCTTGGCCACTCCTCCAAAGCACTGAAAAAGAGAAAATCTGGATAAGTTACAAAGTGCCTTGGGAGATTTCAGCAATTCAAGACGTGCATTTTACAAAGTTTGAAGTATAAAAATATCTTGTTGGAGTTGAAAATACTTCTACATTGAGAATTCACCAATTTTTAAGAACTTTGATCCCAGGAAAAATCTTTGAAAGGTGAGCATTTCATATCGGCAAAGCTCTGCACGCAAATATCAGACTTCCTTGTGCAGGGGAAATTCCAAATCCTGCTTAGCACTCATAATAGTTCCTTCCATCTGAGAGATTTCTGTAGCATGCATCACGTGAGTGTAATTATTACTCTCCTAAAAATTGTTCTATTAACACTTTCTGCTTATACTTCAAGGTAAAGAACATTTCCTCACCCAGGCCACTACTCAGTGATACAACTGCAGTTTTCTGGAGCTGAGATCTATTGGTCTATAAATCCAAAAAACCTTTTAAAGACATTTCTCAGCTACATCCTGATTGTGCAAACACAAATCCATGGGGAACCAGATGGATACAAAACATCTCCCTAGTAGAGAAGCCTTGTCCTCTTAAATTCACCTTTCCCAGGATGCCAGTTGCATGGAGAAAAAAAACCAAACCACACCACAGAATACAAGCAGCTGGGCATCTCAAATTTCTTCAGAAATGCTGTTCAGTGCAATGATTTAAAACCAAACAAATTCATGACTCTACTGATGTCTAACATTTCTGAAAAGTTTACCCATAAGGAGCTGATGGATTCTGCATTCCAACTCAGCAAAGAACTTATCCTGTGATCAAAAAGTAAAGCACCTATTGAAGTTTTTTTTGTGGTCCCATTTTTCTCCGCATGGTATAAATCCGGCCACACCAAAATAACTGCATTACTAGCACACTGATAACCCCTAAGACTGAGCTGTTACTTGCATATCACTAAGGAAAACCTGCCAAACTATTCTATGACCACTAAACTAAGACTAATGATTTCACCAGCAGCCCCTGGGCTATAACAAGCAGAAAATAACATTGATCTTAATCAGATCAGACACCAGCTTCTCTCAACTCTATCTCAAAGTCTATTTGATTTCATGCTTCATTATAAAATCAATTAATTGTTTCATTGCCTAGTCATTTTATATGTTTCTTATGAAATGTATTGTGTTGATATTCAAAAGATAGCAGACACTCAGGATATTTTATATTAGCCACACACAGCAAGAGTGGAAAACAGCATTATTTTTAAAAGATGTCATGAACAAGTTCACCAGACCATCCAAAGTAGCGAGATCAATTGTACCAGCCAGGGGGCCTTTTCTGAGTGCCTAAAAGCTCTA
Organism: Campylorhamphus procurvoides; assembly: GCA_013396655.1. Classification (NCBI taxonomy): domain Eukaryota; kingdom Metazoa; phylum Chordata; class Aves; order Passeriformes; family Dendrocolaptidae; genus Campylorhamphus; species Campylorhamphus procurvoides. The sequence goes on along the minus strand of WBMV01006571.1, from coordinate 907,140 downwards.
TTTTCACAGGGGCTTCACCAGCTGTGACTAGGAGACAAGTGCCACTCACAAACCCATCATCAACATCACCTTTTGCCAGTTGACAGGCACTTCCTAACAGAAGACCTCAATTTCCTCAGAGCTGAAAGCCAAAACATCTTCAGTGCAGTAAGCATTTTAGAAGCTGAAACTAAGCACGAAACACCAAGTTAACAAGTACAGACATTACAGCATGCTGGACATGTGGAAAATTTAAGACACAATGGGGGTCTTTTGTGGCTTTGCAATGATTTCATTTTCCACACAACTTGTAAATTTGAGTGGATGTTTATGGAAAATGGGATCACTTGCTCAAGCATGAGCTTCCAAATGAAGCTGATTTTTAAGGAAGTTATTTTTAGTTTATTCTATCAAGCTTTTTATTTACATCTAGATTCAGTAGAACACTTTGCCATGACACATTTCAGTTCAAGATGCAGTTCCATGAATATATAACTAGAAACATTCATTTCAGACAAGTGGGATTCCAACATTAGCAATAGGAAAAATAATTTTTTAAGATTCAACCTTACAAAAAGTATGCATATATGTTTTCTGTGGGCTGGAAAACTGCTTTCTGGTTTTATATTAACTTTTGTCCCAGTTGCCGTGCACATATTCCAAATAATATTTTGCCTTAGCTTTCCTGAAGAAGTGCTCCTTAACAAATACTTGACTTTTTAACCTTAATTTTAATTACATGCAGTTTTATCCACTATTCCTTAAGCTTATTCATTGATAGTCTGTCATGTTCTCTTCTTCTGTGATTTACAAGTATTCTTCAGAAGTGAGACAATGACATTAACCCTGCCCTACTTTTGAGGTGTCAGTAATTTATAGAAACCTATCTTGCAGCTCTTCTGAAGCCATTCCTTATTCATATCAAAGCTGCACAAGCTACAGTCAGAGCTGAGTTTCACCCAGCACAGTATCCCACTTTTGACACTGACCACCACTAATTCTTTCAAAGGACATTCACTAGGACTTACAAAAGGCTCATATGGAATAGCTTGCTGCCCATAGAATGATTTTCCCCCTATTAATTAGGAGTAGATTTAATGCTCCTCCCATGTTGTTATTTCATTTAATCAATATGATGGCAGCTTCTGAGGTTGAACAATCTGTAAAAGCATATACTGTTTTTTTCAGTCCCAAAGTCCTGGGTGTGTAGCAGGGCATGTCCAACCACCCTAGGACTCCCATAATGCAGCCCCACTGCCTTTCTCAGGCAGGACATCCCCTACTAGTCCATCTGATCAACCTCACAGACCAGGCTTCAGTTTGGCAAGTACCCTACTGGCAATGCAGGGGAATGGCTGGAATTACAAGTGACTGGCTGGCTTTCAATAAGCTAAGTAATAGTTACTCATTTCTCCCGAATACTTGTGGTCTATTAATCTCAAACCAGTTTACAGTATCTCATGTTTTGGGTGTTCCTCTGTCTTTTACAAAGAAGCAATCAGTCTACAGTGTTTCACATTCTCCCTGACAGGCCCATGTCTGTTCGTCACGGTTTCATTTCTGTCCATTCCTGGAAAGTGATCCTGACAATTGTTATAGTGCTTGAAGCTTCTTCACTACTACTCTGCCCTCCTGTCCCAGCACAAAGTCCTAACAGCTGCATTTACCTGCACTGCTTGGCTGCTGAGAAACTGCTTTAATCAAATCTGTCCCACTAATGAAATCCCCAAGCGCATAAGCTGAGGTCACATGTGGAGGATCACGTCTTGTGGCAGATATGCCCCTGACAGTGGGATGAGCACATCACAGTGCTTGATTGCTGCGAAGTACACATTGCACCAGCTCACACACTGTCTCTGTTCTGACTCTTCAAGGGGTCTGATACATTCAGCATGTTGACTAGAGCCCTACCTACCGTGTAGGAGTGGTTGTCAGGAGAAGGAGGCAGAAGAACTTCCATGACACAAGTGTAGTGAATGCCAGCTGGGAAGCATTGGAAAACAGTCTGAAGGAATTAGTCTCACTCTGAACACCCGAGGCTAGGTAAGCCAATTTGACAAGTCCTTAGCTTCTGGAAAATGAAAACTATTATTCTTCTGAAATGAGGATGAACAAACACTTGGACTTAAAAATTTACTGATAATTTTCATTGACTTGGGAGGGATTTGTTATTTTTTAAAAAAAATTGAACTATCTGCTACTAGGAACCATTTTTATTTAAATATCAATTTCCATTATTTTTCTGAGGCATAGAGGTATAATACAGCTGGATTACTTATTCAGCACCCTTTGTTCTCTTTGCATGCCAGATACTTGTCTCTAGGAATTAATATTTCTTCTGGTGAATCAATTTACAACAACACTTGCACAAACTTTCATAAGTTAGGCTTATTATATCCAGTTCTCATAAGCTGAGAACCACATTTTCTTATGTATGTCATCCATAATAACACAAAACTTTGTTTCCAGGCTTCTACCTTCACTATTTTAGAATTGAAGAGTGATTCAGGACTCAGTAAATAACTCTCCCATCCTGTGACTGGGAAGAGAGTCACTGATTTCAAACTGAGAAGAGACCACTTTTCAGGACTGTGCCCCAGTCAGGAAGTGGAGTAAAAATAGCTGTAGATCATAACATCAGTGGTTTTAACATTCACGATCTGTCTTCTCTACTCAGTTTATTAAGAATTACCATCACCATTTAGCATCGCAAGGATGTACCATGGGAATAAGTGGGTTTAAGTTTAACAATCACGAACAGGACAGGGTTTTTCACATTTCTGCTGTGTAGTATTCAAGTCTTTGCTTAGTGTTATGGACTGATATCAAGTGCTACAGAAATTGAGATTGTGCAACACCTTCCTGGAATAAGTCCTAAATTTGCATAATTTACGTAAGTATTACAACTTTACCCAGAGGTTAGCACAAGTCCACAGCTGAAGGTTCTTGCTTTTGATGAGTGTACTCTCACCAGCTTCAGTCAGATTTATGAGCAACTCAGTATAAGAAAGATGTGGAGTTACTGAAGTGGGACCAGCCCAGGGCCACAAAGATATCCAAAAGAGTGAACAAAGATGTTCCACAAAGAGTGGAACATCTGTCATACATGAAGAGGCTGGAGAAGAGGATCTCAAGAGATCTTATCAATGTTTATAAATACCCAAGAGTAGGAGAGGAGTGTGTTGAAGATAAGGGAGCCAAACGTTGCTCAGCAGTGCCCACAGAGAGGACAGGAAGCAATAGATATACAGTAAGGCACATGAAATTCCATCTTTGATATTACATCAAGGATGCACATTTTTTTTTTTAAACTGCAAAGGTAGTAAAACACAGAAACGTCACCGAGAGAGGTTGTGGAGGCATTAAAAATCCAACTGGACATAGTCCTGAGTAACTGGCCCCAGTTGTTCCTGCTTAAGCAGGGGGACTTGACTAGAAGATCTCAAGAGGTCCCTTCCAACCTAAACTACTCTACAATTAAGATCATAGTCTGCATCAGCCACAACAAAAATTTATTTTATTACTGACTGCTATGTTCTTGCATGTGTTACATTTTTTTGATTGTCTGTAGTTTTAATTGGGCTACAAGTAACTCCAAATAGTTCCTATTGATTACCCTCTAGTTGGGTATAATGTGAGGAAATGAGGTCAAAGATAGCTTCAGCAATGGAACAACATGTCATCTGCTTTAGTGGTCAGCTAAAGTGTTCGCAATCAAAGTCATACAGAGGGCAAATCCTCTTTCCAGCAACTTGCTGTGCTAAAAGAGATAACCCTTGCCTGTGATTGCTTTCAGTTCCATTCTCTGTTTAAGACTAGAAGGATCTATGTAAACCAAACTTTGTGAGAAAATATAAACTGTGCTAGAGGATGTGTGCTAAAATTTTTACCTTTGTTTTTCTCCCAAAGAATACAAATGCATTTCTAAGCCACTGAGTAACTAAATAAACAAACATACTTCTGCAAGTAACAAAATTTTACCTTGCTTTCAAACACTAACATGCACATGTAGCTACTGCCAGATAACTCTTACTGTACTTTCATTCCAGAGCACTGCACTGTTTCATGCGGGGTCCTTGAGCCCGTTACCACTTCTGCTCTCTATCAGGAGGTAACTGATTCACCTCAGGTTGGAAATGGAAGTGTCATTCTTCAGCTCCTACTGGGGATAGGAACCTCCACAGACAACTCAGAAAAGAGGAAACCTTGCCTGACTAGCTGGATTTCATTGTCTATGGGCTCTTCTCATTTCCTTTTCCATCAGAACAATGCTGAATCATGGTAAGAGAGCAGCAGTACAAGGCTGAGGCAGAAAACACCGTTCCTCATTTTTATAGCAACTTTCTGGAATGAATGTATATCTTTAATTTCAGTTACTTTAACTCAACAGGTTTCAAAAATTTGCAAAATATTGTATCAAGAACACAAAGCTACTTTCATTTCTTTAATACTGTGTTAAACAAGTCAGAAGAACTTTCCGATGATTTTGCTGTTTCTTTAGAGGAACAGAAGTTCCTTTGTACAGAAGTTTCTTTGTACAGAAGTTTTTCCTGTACAAAAGCAGAGCTTGGCTAAAAAAACCCACTAAAATGGACTTGGTAAATTTACTGATATCTTAACGAAAGTGGAAATTTCCATACAGAAAGTGCTCAGCACGGAGCATTTTAGTATGAAGAAAGAGAAATACAGAGTGTGGTAAACCACATTCTGTAATATTTTCTGCACATATCCTGCAGTGATGAACAGATAGCGTTCATCACTTCAGGAGACTCTACATTTCTCACACTCAGCACAGAAGGAAGTGTTGCAGCACCATCTCCTCTTGGGGAACACAGCAATCAGGAGAACAGAATAAGGAGGAAATCTCATCTGAAAAGAGACAGCAGTACCTGAGCAAATACTCTCTGTTTCTCTCTCAGGCATACACCAAGCCTGCAAGCCTGCTTGCACACAGGCCAGGATCATCTCTCAAATGTCTCAGCTCTCACTTAGCTGTGACTGTAGACGGCGAGTCCCCAACTTGGGCTACCACACCCCTCGAGGAAGGATCTCATGCCCTGTCTGTGCTACTGCCATCTGCTGCATGATGGGAATGAAACAGCTCTTGCTATGCATAGGTCAGCAGGGACGCTGAGATGGATGTGAGACAAGATTGGCTTGAGTAACTTCTGACAAACTCAGGAGACTACCTGGATAAGCAAAAACTCCCTGATCACTCATTTAGACAGGTCAGGAGACTGGTGAAGAGGAAGAAAGCTGCCTGCAGGCAAGCTGTCAGACTGACAGCATGACATTTAGGCTTGGACCAATACCTCTGCCTTATCCTCATGTACTAAACCAGCCTGGTGCAGACCTACATCTGGCATTCAGCCCCACCCTGACAACACAGCCAGCTCAACAAGCTGTTCCTCCTCTCTTCCTGCAGCTCTGAATCAGTGGAAACAAAAGGGAGTACTGTCTGCATGGGGGAGTCGATTCATCACGACTTCCAGGAAAGCTGAGCAACACAAAAAGAATACAGATGCATTATTTTGTCTCCATTTATCTCTTCTTAGTTTCTCACTGCACCTCTAAAGAAGTGCAGTGATTATTTAAGATACAGAGGGCAGAGGGGAGTCCCTATTGCTTGTGGGCTTCTGTATATTCACAATTTTGATCCTTAGTATAAAATACTATGTCCAACCATGTGCCATGTAGTGAGACATTGCTACATAGGTGAGAACACCACAAGAATTTGCAGGTAAAAATAATCTTAGTTATTGAACCAGTAAAACTAAAAACATCATGGAGACAAGAACAACTTAGGTACTTAACACTCTTGGGGAAAAAAAAAATCTATTTTTGCTAAGAAAAACAAACTTACTAATAAACAAGATGTTGCAAAAGCCTGAAGATTACAGCAAATATTTTGAATAACATCAAAATCCTTGTAGTTTATGCAATTAGTGTTTTCCTACAATTCTATGAGGGTAGACAGAATGGTCCAAAATACATGCAGATCAAGTATTTTGTATCACCATCCAGTCTTTTTCCTTCCTGCAGTAGAAAATGACAAAAATATCAAAGACTTCAACACTACAGAGCTAGGTCTTTTCGCATGGTGCACTTGCAACTTTTTGGTTTGTTTTGCGTTTTATTCTCTTAACTACAGACTTGCAAACACCACTTGTACCCAAATCCAGAACCATTTCTGGTGAAATGCATCTGTACTTCTCCAGCCCTTTAAGTCAAGCAAAACCTCACGCAGCAAACATGAAGAGCAAACTGCTCTGCAAATACCACTGCAGCTTGTCACTAAGAATTTTTTTATTTTAAAATAAACAATAGAAAAAAGTTTTATAAATTCAAGGACAAAATGTGTGTAGACCCTTTACAGTCCTCACAGCCAATATTTGCTGGATACATTAAGTCAGTTATACAGTAGCACCTATCAAAAGCAGGAAGCTCTTCCAATTTTTACTCTTTAAAAGTCTGCAGTTTATGAAAAAAAATAAAAGGAGAAGAAAGAATATCTGAAGAACACTGACCATTTGAAAGTCTTAATATTTCTCAGAGGCTGTTATGCTATTCTGTATCTCCTGAAAAGAATATTGGAAGGAGGAGGGAGGGTAGAAATAAGCACTTGCACAATATCATGATTGATGGAGGACCAAGAATTCAAAATCAGAAACCTCTTAAGAACAACTCAACAAACAGGAATCTTAATAATTTCAGATTTCTAGAAGGAAATCAGGTGGAATGTAGAACATATTCTGGTTTTGGCAAGCCGATAAAAGTACTGACACTGACCTTGAAAGGCTCATTGCTGGAAAGCTGGAGGTATTTCTTGTTCTTTTCTGTTATGCTGAGGAGAGAAGAACAAACACAGGAATCTTGACAGGGCAAGCTCTGGTCCTCATATGAATTAAAGCTCAAATCACTGAAGTTAATGAATAACTTTGCACAGATACAAAACAGTACTTGAGTTGGGTTTATGTAAGTTTATTTTACCCCAAAGTGGCTTACTTTGCTCAGTGCCATCTCTGCCACTTTGTAACTGTACCATTATGAGTAAATATCTCCGGTTACTAGCTGCTGATGGACACATCTTGTCTACACAATATATCTACAAAATATCTCCCCAAAGTTAAAATGAGCTTGTTACCAAAAAAGACAGTATTTCTTCCATTTTGTCTTTACAGAAGCAGTGCAAAGAAAAACTGTTTGCAGTTTCGTTCTACCTTTTCACAATGACCACTCTCTGGTTATCAGAGTGGGAACACAGAGTGCAGTTGCTGTTGGGAACTGCATTTTGACCTAGATCATCCTTCCATGCACCACACCAGCATAGCTATTGTATACTCTCTGGCATCTGAGGAAAAGGGCAAGCATTCCTCTGTTCTCCAGAGCTGCAAAAGGAGAGTCTGAAGCCAAAGACAAACCCTGTTCCTCTCCCTGCAGAGCTTTTCCCAACTGGTTCTCATTCTAATCATGCCTGATATTTGCTAATTTTTAATTATTCTTCAATTTACACCGGTCTAATGTCAAACAAATCTAGCTCACTTCCCCTTCTGCTACTCCTTAAGCCACTACACAAAAGACATATATTAAATATATTAATATATTTAACCTCTGGGCTTACAACAACTGCAGAGAAGCACGAGACAGACAAAGCAGTAAAATATTTGTAACTAGCTTTAGAAACTTCCTCCAGGTCTCTTCGCCTAGCTTTATGCTGCTTTGCTTTCTATAGACTGCAGCTACCACAAGCAGTTAACCTGGGGCTTTGCACCCAGAACTCCAAGCTGCTGGAAGCAAGAACTCCTAAGGACAAGCCTGCAGGTCTGAACACAGCATCCACCCAAAAAGGATGTGAGTGAGGGAAAGGATGAGAGGCCAAGTGATTGCACCATGGGGTGGGGCAGCACACCTTAGGTGAAGTCCCCGTGAGCCCTAGACAGACAGAATATCACCTGATGTTGCTTGTGGCTCATCACAGCACAGTCAGCTTGTCTGGGAACATGGGTGACGATGCTGCGCTTGGGCAAGAGCTCTCTGTCTGCAGCTTCAGAAACCACCAGAGAAACAAATGGAGAGAAGAATAGAGGAGACTAAACCCCTCTTACCTACCTGCTTGCTTTCTCCATACCCAGTATAAAATGTGACAAAGAACACCTGAGTAACTACTGTTTAAGTAATTCAGACTATTGCTTAATTCAGGGAGGAAGAACAGCTAGCAATCCAAATATGAAATTATTTTCATTTTGGTCTTAGAGAAGCACAACACAGAGTCCCTCCTCCTGAAGCATGAAAGAACAACTAAACAATTTCCTTGCTCATAAATCCAAGACAATTTTCTGTTTTTTTCTGTTAATTGTTCATTGACACCCACACTCAAACGTTCTTTGTTTTTGAGTTTAAATTCATTTCTGGTGCACAGAGACAGATATTTACCACCTCTTCCTCCTGTCTCTGCAGCAAGTTCCAAGAACTGTCTCAGTCCCTTGGTGTTAATTCTTCCTCAAAATTAACTCTTAATCAGAGGCATCCAGTGTTTCAGCTAAACAAGTTAGTTGTTCACCTGGTATTTTCAATACAGTTTTCTTATGTATATGTATTAGATTTTCTCTAACATCCTTCACCATACCAACACACTGGGAACAGAGTGAGTTTTAGAGGTAAGCTGGCTGTAGAACTGGCTAAGTTCTACCACCTGGAAACAAACACAAGCATTCCCCTACTGCATTTATGTTGTATTTACCAGTACTGGTTTCTATTGTGATTGAATGTTTCTATTACTGTTTCTATTGCATTTCAGAGCAGTTGATGCTGGAAAGTCACTACTGCAGCCATGGGAAGGGCCTTGCTTCTTTTAGAAGTAGCATTCTGGTTTTCAGGCAGGGTAAAGTATTGAACTTATAGGCTATGCAAGTCACACTCTTTTGTGTGGCAACATAACTAAGCCTTAATCCTTTTGCCTTGCTCACTTTGACAGATCAACCCCACATACATCCAAGGAACAGACAACTTCTCCGATAGCAAAAACCCAGAAAAGAAACAAAAAACCCCCCACAACAACCAGGTCAAAACCAAAACCACCATCACAGAAAAAGCAAACAGAAATTCATAAAGTTTTTACATCATATTCTTCTTAATTCACTTTAGCTTCCTTAAAAGTGATTGTGCCATTGAATGACTCATTTTGTGGAATCTCAAAGCATGGCATGAAGAGATTATTTTATTTAAGAACTCTCATATTTCCAAAGGTTGAAGTGAATGCTTTCCCTTCCTGCAGCCTTCCAGTACATATCTGCAAATATAAAGTGTGTCCTCCCAGTCCTGTGCCTGCTCAGGACTCCCCAGAAGCTCCCTAGCAAGACTCGTTCATGAGATGAAGTGGCTTCATGTTTTTAAGAAGGCAGTCTTTAAAAGCTTTTATTTGCTTGTTAAGTAACACGTTTGAGTACTGTTATCCCTGCTGAAACTGATGTGGAGGGAATCAGGCAGACAGCACACATTACATTCCATTATGAGGCTTAACATTTCACTAATTGCATTGACCTACTTCTGTGAATCCAGATTATTCTCCTACTCATAAAGCACATCTGATTCCTTTACAAAGTTGTTCATGCAATGTGATACAATCACAAAGGCCCACAGGGGGGTGAAACCTTGTGATTTAACTACCCAAATGTAAGCAGACAGCATCTCCAGTTTTCATCAATACTTTGACCACATGCATGAGGCGAGGAACAAAGCTCTCTTATGTTCTGCAACTTGTACCCAGATACTTAGTTCTTAACTATTCCTTCCCTTTTAAACAGATACAAAACATTAATTGAAATAAGAAAAGCAGCTGATCAGCTCTGACTTGGCCATGTGGTTTTCCAATTCCATGACAAGTTTCTGCAGGATGTAATGTGAAACAAAGCATCAGTATAGAGACCTCAAATGGGTATGGGTCAGCCATCAGCTGACATATCAAGGACCTCCATTCAACATCTCTATGCTGAATTGCCGCTTCTGAGTAGACGGGTCCTCCAGCTATTCATCAAGAATTTTTCTTAAATGTTATGTATGCATGTAACTCCCTATGAACTGGGAAGAGCACCATTGCTCCTCAATCAATTGCGCTAAGCCAGAGAAGCTATTAGGGTAAACACATTCTATAGGGTAATGGGGTTTATATTAACTTGGCCTGTTTCCCATAACTAAGATAATGCAAATAGTCTGCCAGCTGGCTCGGGATTGAGCATTACCTTCATGAAATGCTACAGCAAATGCACTAGTAAGGGTAATTCCAAATGCTTCAATTAAATGAGCCACTATGGTCCTGCCCAAATTCTCAGTTGCAAAACCAGAACCTGAGACAAGAGCCCACTCAAGTTAGCACAAGTCCTTATATCAGCTTCACTGGACTTTGGATCAGGGTCTTTCATATAAAACCACTTGCACCTCTGAACTTTCCTATTTATGAATAAAGCCAAGGGACCATTTCTGAATATGAAGAACTGTGTCTAACAGACTGCTATTTATGGCTTTCACTCTCCGTGTAGTAATTTGAAGATGAATCTTGCAGCAGATGCATTTCACTCTCCTATGTACAAAAGTTCCCGGCTGCCAGAAGCAGAGGAAAAAAAAAGTTATCTGCTAAACTTAAAAGCCCAAAATTGCAGGCTTGTCTGTAGTTGATTGCTTATCTAATCTGCTCTGCTTCAAAGGCAAATCTCATTATTGCCCGTATAATGATCCCATTGATCATTAAACATTGCCTTTTACTAGAGCTACAGTAACACTGGAAGGATATTTGATAAGAATGGATAATTGCTTTCAAATGCATTCATGACCCTTCTTCATACTTTTTGCAAAATATCAGAGTAAGGGAATATGCATGAGCAAAGCAAGCTGCACCTGTACGAACATGCTTATATTCACACAGATGGTGTTTTTAAATACACTAAACCTTTTTTGCAGTTATCTTTCAAATTAGAAAAAAAAGCAACAAGAACATTAATAAAAAGTTTAAATGCATAAACTTTTTTTCTAAAAAATAAATACCTGGTATTTTTAATTCCCCCACAGCATTTCTTTGATCAAAAGTGTTTTTAAACTTAAGCTGCAGAAGTCCAGGGTTAGGGCTGTCTGAAGGTGTCTTTTTCTGTCTGAATTTACTGTGTGCTAAAGGAGAGGGCAAATTGCTGAGCTCTATGACATAGAAATATAAAAGGCCAAGTGTCTTTGCTGCATTTGCAGGTCTAACATTTTATAGGCCTAATATCTCTCATTAAGGGGACTAAAAATTATGAAACTTATAATTATTCACTTCCTTTATATTATCCTAAATGTTAATTTGCTCAAGTCTGTAATAGCAGCACAGCACTGTAATTTTTTTTTTTTTTTTAAAATAGGGCAAGGTAGGGATGGCATGAGGAAATTTCTAAGGAAGTGAACATGATGACTATATCTAAACTTCTGACTTGAGTAGATTTATTCTTCTGGACACACAAGTAGATGCACTAACTGCAGGTTACCAGTCTCAGTAAGATGGTCATGTTTTTGCAGCACGAAAGTCAACTGACCATAAAAGCATGGTTGGAATTTCCCATCTGGCAGGGAAAATCCTGCACCACAGTCATGTACTTACTCCCATTTCAGCTCTGGACAGTTGAGCTCTTGCTGTTCCCAAAGCAAGACATCAGGAATCGTAGATGTTTTTACTGGCACACACAGTAAGCAAGGAATCTCACCACAGAGACATACAACAAAACACAGGCAGCAGCATAAGATACTGCATTTTTTTTCAAATCTCATACTTAACTATTAATTCTGGAGTGCAAGGTGGAGCAGAACTGTGACAGAAGAGGTGGGAAAGGTCTGGCAATGAATCACTAGCCAGAGTGATCCCACAACACTTTGGGAATCACGGGGCAGATATACCCTGAAGTGTCCTGATCCCCTAAAAACCTCTGAATGCTCTGAAAGGGACATCTGCCAAACTAAATCTTGGATTTAAATTTAATCCAAGTGACTTCCTCTGCACTTATCTAGGGCTTTCGAACTGAGAGGAGAGACACTGCTGACCAAGAAAGCAGATGTATCATTTAGTTTAATGTCTTCACCTCCCTCTATAAAATACGCAGAAAACATCGTTTCACTGACCTGGTGACTCTAAGCAATTGTCAGATGCATCTATAAAGCCATCCACAGGACTTGACTGACCACAAGAAATCTGGATGTTGCTCCATGACCAAAGGGCAAATTGTCAAAAGGCAAACTGCTGAGTTATGGGACACTTCACTCACAGGTCCTCCCATGAAAAGGCCTCTGATTACAGGAAAGATGTCAGACATGAACAGATGTTTCTGCACCCAGGTTTTATACATGCTTCATTTAATACATCATGATCTTGACTGGTTTGTTGTCCCAGCCCTGAAGTTTCCAGAAGCTGGACAGAGGTGAAAGACATTTTAAGCAAAGAGCCTTGTGCAATAGATTGATGCACAGTTCCAGCCTGACTGCTTTCAGCCGGTTGCTCTGAAAATTTTTCATGACAGCACCAGCAATTGCAGGCCAAAAGGGCAAAAGAAAGGAATGGTTTAATCTGTAAGAAATCATCAACAGAGGAAACCAAGGTTACATCACTTCAGTGCATCACTACATTCATTATTTTAAACTTGTATCACTTCCCGTTTTAGGAAGCACAGGAATTTACTTGATCCTTCACAAGTACACTGAGCAGAATCTGGCAGAAAAGAATTATTTCTTTTCTTCAGGAGAAGAAACCCAGCCTCCTGACCTTGTACAGAGCTGCAGTCACCAAAGTAATAGGTGCTCCCAAGCACAGTCTCTGTAAAGCCCACTGTTTGTATAACCACACTCCCTGCCAGACCCTCAGGTACTCAGAGCAACACTGAGGGGAAACATTAATGCCTGCCCATGATGCACAGCCTGAGTGCAAGTTCCACCAGATGGGGACCAAGTTACCCATTCAAAACCTTAAAATTTGGTCCTGGCACAGTTCTGCCACAGGTTGGAAATATTTTCTTCTGGATACATATTAAAGATTTCCTATAGAAAAGGGAAAAAGGGGATTTTGGTACCTTGTCAGTTGTTGAAGGTATACCTGTAGCACAAAGAAGTTCTTGTGCTTCACACCAACTCAATGAATGCAACTCCTGAATTGAAAGTACAGTTTTAACTCATTAAATACCTCACATCAAAAGTAAAATCTAGATTACCAGTGTTTTCACCAGTGTTTTACCATGTCTTATCACTGGCAACCTTGCCAGGGTGCGAGTAAACTGCAGCCTGTTGGAAACAATTCCTGGAGAATACCTTCTGCTTCCCTGGGAGAAGGTTGAGAACCAGACCCCACAACACACCACTGTGTTCCACACTGTGCTCCAACTTACAATAAATGAAACTTCCGAGCAGCTCAAAATCTTGCGAACACTTGTAAAATAAGTTTGTTTCAAATTCCATTTACCCAAGTAACATATATATTCCTTTAGTTTTCAGCTAAAGAAATGAGGAAAATGTCGCAAACTGCTTCTCTGAAACTGAAGGAACTGTTGCACCCCATAGAGGCTGTTTATTCAGCAATCAACAACTAAAAACTGGTGAAATATGGTAATACTTAAACCACTTAAAACTTCCCTTTTTGGGATGTACTTGAAACCACAATCCCCAAGCTGACATCCTGCAGAAAAGGAATGTTAAAGTGTAAGTCTGCAGCAAAGGCAAATCCAGAAGCATGGTAGTACCACCATTTTGGGTAAATTTTGGCAATTTGGATCACCCCTCAGATTACAATTCGAAGACATTTTTGGGTTCTTTTTGTAAATTTTCTCTTAGCTATAAAGGCTGCTAGTGATTGAAAAGTCAGCTGTGGACAACAGGGAAAAACATGTATTGCATGGAAATGAGTTTACCTGTGGCAAATGATTAACGTGTGAGCTATAAGAATCTGGGATATCCTCATCCTAGGGGAGAATCCTTTGGCTAGCACCACTCCCTGCACTTGTGGAGAATGCCCACAACTGTTTTATTGATACAAAAGGAATGAGGCCTCAGAGCAGATTTGTGGGATACACATCAGACCTATCTTTTTACCATCAGAAAGCTTTGCTCCATTGCTGCTGTGTTCTGGTCACACTCTGAGAGGAAAGCAAAGTACAGAAGCATTGAATGGACTTTACTATGGCCAAAGTACAAAAGAAAAGGAAAAAGAAAAACAAACATAAAAGCACAACATCCACAACAGATAAGTCCTAACTTCTACCGTTCATTACTCATGGACAGAGTTTGCGTGAATCCTCTTCACCCTTCTTCACCAATAACAAAAAACCCCAAACCAAACCAAAAAACCCAAACTAACTTAAATCATGCTTTGTCCTTTGCATAAAAGTGAAATTGCAGATGTTTAAGGTATTGTTCTAAAATTAGATCAGATATTGTGGGGCTTCACATTAGTTAGAAATAATCCAAGAAAGACATTTCTTGGCTTGTTCTACACTTCTTACACTTAGAAAAGACACCCATCATCTGACTCAGCTCACCAGCACCTGTCTTTTTAAAAATTAATAAATATTTTTTAAATGTAACTTCAAAGTATTTCTTGTCTTTGAACACAAGCTGAAAAACTCCAGTACACAATTTGCTATCCTAGTTCCAAAAGTCACCAATCTTGCTTATTATCTGAGAAAATTATGCATTTGCTTTGCATGTGCCTGTGTGTGAGAGGGGAGAGAGAGTGAGTAATGAAGGCATACTTGTCATGGGGAGTGGTTTGCATATTAATAAACAGGGCTTGAGCTTATAAGCCTTTTCCACCGAGGTTGGCACTCAGAGGGACTCGTGTGCGCTGAGGAAAGGACCACGTATTGCTGCACCAGAGTGAGTTCTGTTTCAGCTTCGCTTACTGCTGCAGCCTGGCTCCTCTCTTTCCCCTTTCTTCTTCTGATCCTACTCTGCCCTTCCTAGGGCTACTGTTAGAGTGGCTGTGTGGGGATTGGTTTCATCAAATTATGCTACATGTAGAGCAAGTAGTGAGAGTATTTAATTTTTAGATTTTTGTTTGGTTTATTCAGCATGAGTCTTTGAGCAGTGCTACGGGCATAGAGAGGGATAACCAGGAGGTCTACAGCGTGACTGCAAGTATCACTCAAGTACCCCATCTCTATGCCTTCTTTTCTGCTTACAGGCATCCTTAAACTGCCTGCTTTACTTAAGACATCTGTACAATCACATGCACTGCTAAAATTAGACTTTACCAGAAATTATGAACTGCTTTTCTAGAGGCAAAAAGTCAGATCAGTAGCCTGTTGGTACATCAAGCCCCTGTTATCTCACCAGTGCCTTATGTAATCAGTACTGAGCTACTCTGATAATCAGGCTACATGTCAGGGTACTTCCCAAAGAAATCTGAACCTCATCAACAAAAAGCTGGAGTGAGGAAGCTCTGGGCATTCTGCAGGGAGTTTTCAGCAAGTGAAAAATTATTTCAAACCAATATTCCATTAGATGCAGATGCTGACTTCTGTGCATGCACTTACATAACCAAGCCAAATCTAGGATAATGTAGGGAAATTAAATGAATATTAAGCATCACCAACCAATTCCTCTAGGTCATTTTTGTGCATGGTTCTGTTCATTTTTCAAATTCCTGTCTTTTGGTATACCAATGGATTAACATACTCTGGTCCTAATTGCCACCATAATTCTATAGAGGAAAATCTCCTGCATCTGCTTCTGCTTGCTCCATTTTTCTCCTTATCAAAACTCATAGGGTTCGTTGTTGTTGATTTTTGTGTTTTACTTCAAAATGATACACTGAATAGTTGTTAAGGATTTTTTTTTCTTTAAATTCTAACTGCTGTTATTTGCATAATCCTTCTGCACACATTTCCTCTGTTAAAAGCCATCTTTTGTTCACTGTTCATTCCAAACTATCCAGTACACAAACTGCATCTTTCCGGGCTTCTGTACTCCTTAGGCCTGTTTGTAAACACTAGTACTTTCTTACTCAAAAGTTGCAATGTTTGTAAAGAAAACAAAACAAAAAACCACAGAGGTCTTTCCTAAAGTTTACTTTTGTTATCCTTTTGTTTTCTTTAATCCAAAATAGAATCCACCTCTCCCTAAAAACGGGTACATCCTGTAAATTATTTCTGGCTGCAGATGCACCATCAGATCTATTTGGATAGAAATAAGACTGAAGCTCTCCAAATTTCAAGCTGAAAATATACACAAAGTTATTCTTAGAGTTCTGGATTTGTGCACAACCAAGCATGTTAGCCAGTTCCCTTCACTGCAGCACACTCCTGAGCCACTGACGAGCACGCTTTGCTGCTCTAAAGGTTTGCTCTTAAGATTTCTGCTTGCTATGTCACACACAAACTCCTCCAGACCAGTTAAAAAGCAGAAGTAATTGAAGTCAGTGCTCACTTACAAAACACCTTTGATCAAAATCTCACCAGAAGGTAATTACACTGCCCAGGAGCCATTGACACGCTGCTGGTGTTGGACTAGCAAGGGGCATGCCATGCTGCTGAAAGCTATTCACACCAGCTGAAGGCACATATGTGCTGCAAATCTCAGATAGGTGATTTTTTTAACCCTTTTAACTGTTAGTCCAAGAAGGGGAGAAAAAAAAAGAATGGAAAGAAAAATCTGCCAAAATCTGTCTCACAAGCTTTCTTTAGTTGATGCTTGACAACAGGAAAAAAACAAATGTAGAGGCCAGCCTCTGTAACTGTATGTCTCAGGTAAACGAGCATGTGTTTTTGTGCCCAGGTACTCTGGGGCAGAGCAGGAAACACTCAGCAAAGGGCATGGCCACCCCAGAGCCAGACTCTACCTGGTGTTTCCATGAACAAAAGTGAAATTGGCTGTAAACTGCTGCTTAGAAAGTACTTTCTTTTTAAGGGTAGAACACATAGGTCAGGCTTTTACATACCAAGCAGTTTGTGACTGTAACTCATGGAGTCTTGGATATTTTTCACTTATGGCCAAATGCAGGTGGTCCCCAGGCTTCTGGCTGGGTGTTGGTCAGGGCCATAGGTCCACATTTCCCCAGTGCTGCTCTTCTCAAGAAAACTAACAATAATCTTCAACAAGGTTATGGGTCTCCTCAGGCTCATTCTGGCTGAGAAAACAATTCCAAAATATCTGAAAATACTTGGACTCTGTGCCCTGGCCCTCTGTGCTGGTGCCTCCTAGGCAGGGTGGGAATGTGCCAGGCATCCTAGAGCAGATGAGGAGGACACCAGGAATTTGTGAGTAGAAGACATAATGCGTGGTGCTGGAGAACTCTGTAAAGCAAATAAAATCTTGCCCAGTCAAACAAATACAGGCTACAGGGATCATATATAGGGTTTAAAAACCTATCAAATTCTTTCTTTCATGTCTGTAATTTTATTTTTAGTAAATTGTACAGTGGGTTCACAACATGCTGCAATTCAAGAGCAAAGTAGGTTAGAGTAGCAGAAGGAAGGATTGGACATTTGTACTCCTCCTTGTACATATATACACACATCTGAGACAGAAAAAAAAAAGCTCACTGTTTAACATCCAAGGAAAGCTGTTAGGTGTCCAAGACAACTGTTATACAAGTTACTGTGCTGAACAAGCTTGAGAGTTCAGCAAATGGACATGAAATCATCCTGGCAAAACCAGTAGCTGCCTTTGGAGAGCCAACTAAACAATGTCATACCGAGTAAAGTCACACACAACTGAATTCTGAACTTTGCAGGAATACTGTAAAGTGGTGCTGATTCATCTGAAGACTACAGAGACAGATGCAAAGCATGACTTTTACAGGACTGATTTGCTTTGGCAAGAATTAAGATTACTTAGGCTTTTGTTCTACCACAAAATGCTTCAGGAAATTCTTAAAACAACTGATGAGGAAATGACAACATAAATAGTTTTTCCTGAGAAAATATCCTAACCACTCCTTTGTCTGCATCTTTCCTGAAATCTCTCCTCTTGCAATTTTATTTGTCAGTATTTAATGGTCTCAGGTGTGCAATTTATTCTTCTGAAGTTCATTATAGCTTGGGAGACTGCACAAAACTTCAGAAGTTATTTACATAAATCTGGACCAAATAGATGCAAATCAAGAGAGTGAGGATCAAACAGAAAGCAAAGTCATCACAGATGCTCAGGCCCTAAATGCAGGAGCCTGGCAAGCCAGGCAGAAGGAGCCCTGTCCATCACCACCTTCCCACCTCCCTGTACCTGCTGACCTGTAAGAGCTCCCTCACTCCAGTTCAAACGAATGAGTGAACTTAAAATATCCCAATTCCTACTACTTTGACTGCAGTTGCCTGAGGGGCAATCACATGAAGGGGCAGCAGCTACAAAGTGAGCCTGGAGAAACCCAGTGGGCCCTGGTGTTCTCCTTCAACAACAATCTTGACAGTAAACACCCATTCATTGTCCACTCACACTGCACTCTCACTTTCAAAAAAACCTCTCAGAATAAGTATTTTTCTATCCTCCTCTTTTACTGATACATTGTGGGGTTTGGTTTTTTTTAAAAAAAAAAAAAAGTGTTTTTTTCCTGTGTTCTTGAAGGATTTTTCTAGAGCTCTGATTTTCCACATCAGCAAACCAAGCTTGGAGCTTCCTCAGAGAGATAATTGCTTTAGTGACTCCTACAACCCCCTTTTTAAGGCCACATATTGGCAGATCACACAGCTGCTCACACAGCAGAGTTTTGCTCATCAGATCACTTAATATAGTCATAATTATTAGTACTACTCAATAATCCCACAGTAATGCCTTTAAACTTCTCATTTTAGGAGGCTGATTCCCCCACGGGCCACAAACAAACAGCACACTGGGTAAAGACATGTAAAATCCTCCTAAAAAAAATTATATCTATACATGCTGTAAGTCATGCATATATCTTACCCTGAAAATCATGCTAAGAAACATCAGGCCACAACCACTATCTTTGGAATTTGTTATTTAAAACTCAACCTACATCAAATTGCATAAACATTCACTTCAGATGATTTGTGTACAGAAAAGGGTGTGCAGAATTTTGTCTTTGCCCTCCGACGTCCATGTTGCTACCTGGCATAGAAAAATAAAAGATGAGATTAAAATGTTTATTTTCTATAACAGGGGCAGAGTGGGAAAAGAGACCATCAATTTTCAGGAAGAGAGTTTATGTCAGACTGAGAGCTGACAGGAAATAGACAGAATTTCTTAGTGTTTTTGATTTTATTCTCTGTCCAAACAGACTACTGAGGAAATCTGCCATTGGAAGATCTGCAGTTTTCCATTAATCTGCCAATATTCTCTAATCCTTTTCACCCCAAATATGTGCACAGAATGTCATATTTTCTTTGCAAAAGAAAGAATTAATAAAAACATCTTTTGGTAGAAAAAAACCCAAACCAACACAGAAACCATCAAATCATTACTATTTTTAGTTTTTCAAAGGCTGAAAATATCTCTTAAATCTCTAACATTTTTGACTCTGTGTTAAAAGTAGAAGTAGTTTATGCTCAGGGAAAGGAAAATGAGCATTTTCCCTTTTTTGCTGTGCAAAAAGAGAGGACCATCTGAGTCTTCAAGTCTCTGTTTTTTAACAAGAATCTCAAAGTCATTAACTTCCCCTTTCAGGGCACATATCACATACCCCTCAGTTTTTCCCAGGTAAAGCCAGAATTTAATTGTCTGTGTTACATCTGGATAAACAGCTTGGGTTAAGCCAGTGAAATTGCCAGGCAGAGTTGCTAACCTTCCTCACAATGAGGAGTCTGAAGGTGACCAACAGCCACCCCACAGCTGAGTCTTGCTGGCATGAGCAGATTTCTCAGCGTGAAACTTTTCTCTCCAAAAAGGACCAATACATCATTATTTCTCTTTGTAGTTTCAGCTCAAAATTCAGACAGAAAATAAACACAGGGAGTCTTATAGAGAATAATTTTTCACCAAAGGAAAAAAATTGAAGGCATTCCTGCAGCAATCAATTTGATCAGCAACCAGGAGCACAGCACCACACCTGCAGGCAGGGCAAGGCTGTCTCCCAGCTGACTCCTGCACTTTCATTGTTGCTCAAACAGGAAAACTTAACCAAGCATGCCTTTCCTCAAACCTTTCTGACCGTTATGTTAGGTTGGTTAGATAAAAGGGAATAAATAGCACACATAGACATTTTCTATCTTTCCTACTTTGCTAAAGCTGCAAAGTACACTTTATAAAGTTATAGGACTTTATAAAAGCATGTGGAAGCTTTTCTTCACTTGCCTTCTATAGTAACTATTTGAGTCTTTTCCCTCTGGTTCCTTCCTCTGAAATCTGAACATTTAAAAAAATTAAAGCAAAAAGACTCCTTTAATGGAAAAAGAGAAAGCTGTTTTAATGTTCAGCTCTCCAATTACAGGGGTGAGGAATTCACAGAAATGAGAAGGACAATAAGCAAGACAGGCAAAACTGAACTTAATATTCCTAATGTTTCTGAGGTGAAAGAAGGCACACTAGGTCTCTTTCCTGGTTAAAAGTCTGTCTTTGTATTCTGTAAGTAACACAACTCTGCCCAACCCCTAAGGATCAGAACCAAGAACCCCTGCTTCATACTTGGATAGGCCAAATATGGCCTATCCAAGGCCACTGGATAATAATCTATGGAAAAATCTCTCCTTTAATGTGTAAAGACAGACACAGACAGCTCCTCTTCTTTACTTTTCTAAATCAAGTTTCCTAATTGACATTGCCTCTACTTGGCTCTGTCACTGGGAGTAAGGAAGACAAGGAATAGTTTTCCCTCTGAAATCCCAGTGTTACCATTAAAGGAAAACATTCATCTGACACTCGTTATAGGACTTCAAACTGTATACATGCCATGGTAAGCCTGGGACATCACAGAAATATTTGAGGAAATATAAGAAGTGGGTGAAATTGCAGTGCCCCCTCCATACCAGCAGGATACCCAAATCAGGATGTTGGGTTTGCATATCTTTCAAACCAACTCATTTGATTTCCAGGTCAACTTTGCAGAAACACCTTGTAAAGAAACAGCAAATACCTTGAAAACAGAAGTAAAATAAAAACCAAAAGAAAGAAAAATGTCCAAAAAGCTTTTCACCTTTGGCTAGATTAGTGCTTAGAGAGGGCACAAACTCCATTTCATACTTGATAAAGCAAGATGCTTCTTGGCAGAAACATACCTGTAGGCTTACATGAGAGGAAGCGAATTTGTTGTTATATTTTCATCCTACAAAATCATGACAATGGAATATATAATCAGTTCCAGCAACTCTAACACTCTGAATTGATATAACAGCTTAATCTTACAATAAAATAAACAGACGTATCCACTGACTGAGTCATCACTCCTGAATCATGGTCATGGTCCAGTTGCATTTTAAGAGAACATGATGACACTTGGCAGCTGAGACCTCCAGCTTCCCCTTTTTGGCAGCATTGTGTTGGGTGCTAACTGCAGTGCTTTCCATCAGTGACTCCCAAATTAATGAAGAACCCTCATGTTAAATAAATATAAATGCAGGGCAATGCATCATCCCTTCCAGGCAAACAGTTCTAGTCTGAAGTTTTAGAAACACACAGATGAACTTTAACCCCAACCCTACTGGTCTTACTTGCTGAAGGGAACAGCTGGGGTGTTTAAAATCCTCTAACACTGATAAAACCTTAAGGCAAGACAACTCTTAATTTCTTGCAGTGCAAAGAACTGTTAAAGGGGACTTTGCACCACAAACCCTTTGTCAGACTTTGGATGGATGTGAACACATAGCTCAACTT
This sequence comes from Campylorhamphus procurvoides, assembly GCA_013396655.1. Classification (NCBI taxonomy): domain Eukaryota; kingdom Metazoa; phylum Chordata; class Aves; order Passeriformes; family Dendrocolaptidae; genus Campylorhamphus; species Campylorhamphus procurvoides. The sequence continues at coordinate 885,402 of WBMV01006571.1, read as the reverse complement.
AGCTGGTTTCTTCCCCTCCACTCCCAGCCCGGGGAAAGCTCTCTCCTGCTTGCCACCTCAAATACTAATAACCTTACACAAGAAAATGTAATTAAGTGCTGCCTTTTGGAGTTTTGGTTTACATTCAGGAGGTTTTTTTAATTTTTTTTTTCCTGAATGTCCATACTGAGTCTCTGCATCCAGGTTTTGGTGTTTGTTACTAGCCTGAAGAATATTTACATTAAGGACTGAATTGTCCAAAATAGAGATGAAACGCTGTTCCTCTATAAAGTCCAGCAGAGTTTTGATGCTTAATTTCACAGGGCAGCAGCTCAGGCTGGGCATGCAGAACCAAACTCTGGCTAGCAGAGGCTGCCTGCTCTGGGTTGCATCGGGCACACACCTGTAACATCCTGAGTAGTTTCCTGCCTGCCAGCCCTTTTTCTCTTCTCTGCTTATGCTATTTGGAACTCAACATTTCACTTTTCAGAGAATGACACTGATTCCTTCCTGGGCTCTGTTTTTACACTCTAATCTTGCTTGAAGTTTTCAAATTGATTGCTCAGTCCTGCTTCAACTGGAATAAAAGCACCTCAAGTTCATCAGGTAATAACAGTGCCTCCATAAAGCCAGTAACTATTTTAAACTATTTGAAATCTGTCCAAAGGTGTCTTAGATGGTTATAAACTCCACCCTGAATTTCGACTCATGACTAACACGGAGGATACCATCTTTTACACATACTTGACCTCTCAGAGTTCGTGTTTGATTTTGTTACTGAATGGCTCCAACAGTTCAATTTAATCACGAGATCACTAATCTTCCGTTTAAAGGTATGTTAAAGCCAGTTAAGCTGGCTTTCAGAAAGTCACTAGAGGAAAGCTGGAAAATCAGCTAAGCAGGTCAACAACTTTAAAACATTAAAGCTAATTAAATAGCAAATTTAAACCAGGGGAGTTCACAGCTTGAAAAGCTGTACATGTTAAAACTGGGACTGAAGTGCTGTCAGTGTATGGCAGGGTGGGTGTACAGTGGCATCCCAGCTGTGTGTTCATCAGTTAGACATTGAAAAAACACAACTTAGATGGCAGGTTTATTGGTGGAAAATAAATCAGCCTCCTCTTGCCCTTGTACACACTTGGCTTTATGATGAACTCACCTGACAAGATTTAATAACGTGAAGCAGATGGCTAAATACCTGCTAGTCTGGGCACTGAGGCCCACCCATCACTAATATCTTTCAGTATTTTTAAGCTAAGACTAACTTAAAAGGAAATACTTCAAAAATAGTTATAAGGATTTCCCTGCTCCCCTCTGCTAAAAAAAACCACAAAACCCCCCAACAAAACAAACCTCAACCCCAAAGCATGAACTCAAAGGCCCCCAAAGAGGCCTTTTACCTTTAAAAATGACAATTTTCAATAATTCAGTAATTCTGGACTTTTTTGAAAGGTTTTAATTTGTTCCTTATGACCTGCTCCTTTACCAAACATATTGAGAAAATGAGGTAAAGGAGGACAAGGAAAAAAACCCAACAACATACTTGGTATGTTTGGCAAAAAGTTATTCTGAACACAACCATTTATTTAGAAACCTATCTGTAATTGTTTAGGAAACACTACTCCTGACATTTCACAATAAATACAAATAAAAAAATCAAACCTACAAACATTTACAAAACCATGCTTACAAGAAAACTACAAAGGCTTTTAAAATGTCAAGTATTTCTGGTAAATTCTTTGTAGGGTTGGTTTTGTTTCTGTTTTTTTTGTTCATGGATGGAAAAGAATTAATAAGCTTCAAAGTGTATCACCACTACAAATATTTGATTGCTCCTTAAGATGTGTTCACTAGAAATTTGTTTATCTTTGCTTTAGACAACTCAAACAATAGTTTCCTCTGCTTCCTTGACAGACCAGAATATTCCACAATCTACTATAGCAGTCAGAGACACTTCCTGATCTTCAGCCAAAATTCCCATTTCTTTACATCATCTCACTACTCCTGATGAGACAAGTCTTTGTATACAAAGTTCTCCCACAGTAAGAATTACTCTTTCAACACACTCACCTACAAAAATGTTAGGCCTCAGTCATCTCCAGCCCACTCTATATGTAGCTGTCTACTGCCTTCCTCATGACTGTACCTTAAAATTTACTGTTCATCTGCTCTAAAAAGCCTTCCCGTTTCCAACAACTCTTTGCTAATGCTAAGTGGGCTAGAGGCAGCCAAAACACAGGAGCCACGTGTGAGTGGCACAGTAATTCCAGGGCACTGGAATTGTTAGGGATGTTTATGAAAAAAGATCTATGGACACACCTAAAGAAGGGAAGCAGACACTAGATTTTGTATGTCAAAGGTCATATTCTCTGCAGCTGTAGACAGAATCAGTAGTATTTTCTTGCCACTACAAAACTGAAAAGAAATAAATGGGCTTTTTTCCCCTTTTACTCCTGAGTCACTGTCATGTCTAATTTGAATCTCACATAACACATTCTCTTTTAAAATTCAGAAGCATGGACAAATGGGAAGAAAAAAACCCCTACAATCTCGTTCTCTCTTCTTACGTTAAGTTTGCGAACATATAATCCAAACTCACCCTGCATAAATACAGAATAGTATCATATAGAACTACTATATGAGCACAGTAGAGCTTAAAAAATAACAAATCTAGGCACAAAATTCTGAAAATATACTTCTGCCATTTACCTAAACCACGCAACTCAATTTGCCTGCAGCTTCCCTGTTTTATACAGTGCAAAGGAAACCACTTGAATTAAAGAACAATAATTATAGTGGTGTCTTTGTTTTGAAGCACGTGTAGATATATCTCCATTGGCAACTTTCTGTTTCAATGTGAGTAAATTGAAAGCTTTCTATTTCTGAACAAAGAAAAGCTGATAATACATCTGCCTTCAAGCATGTGTTTTCAAAGGAAGATGAGTAAACAAGGGGTTGTTCCTGTAGTAAGGTTATATAGTAGTATCTACTCACTAAAAAGGGTTCCCTTCCTGTCCTAGTGCAGATGATCTGTGTTGCATGCTAGCATATTAACACTCTGATGGATATAAAGGAATGGTAAATAACATGCAATGTCTATTTTAAGGCCAAAATGGGAAGGGTTTTGCTTTGGCTGAGGAGGCAGAAGGTTGTTTCACTATCCTTTAGCCAGCACACTTACATCTCAGCTGAGCTCATAGATCTCTCTTATTAAAGTGTGTGCAGAATTTAAACACTTGCTTTTGTTTTAAAGCACCCTTACCTGTTCACCTTTCCTGAACATCCTTGCTGTACAATCAAACTCCCACACACTTTCTTTTGTTGCCTGTTACACTGAAAAATAAATAGAATATTTCTGTTATACCCTTCCTAATTAAAACTGAACATAAAAAAAATCACATGAAAACCTAACTACTTTCAAGTTTTCTTTTGGCTTTATTACAAGAAATGGGAAACTCAGTGACAATTTGCTCAAAATAACACTGCAGACTGGTTTCCATTGCAAATTTTCCTTGTAATATAATTTTGGTCAGCTGCTCACATAATTATGGTACTAATTACTGAGAAAAACCACAACAGTTTGGCAATTCTCATGATTTGGTCTTGGATGAAGGTCTCCATAAGCAACAGGGGCCGAGCAGGGCAGGCTTGAACAAAATTGCTCCACAAGACAGCAACTATCTTATACTGCAGTATGTGATTTTAGATTTGCACTCTGAAAAGAACACTTTATAAACATGGTCTGAGTTTGGAGTCACAAGAAAAAGAAATGAAAGCTGAACATTCTTAATACATTGGAAAAAAAAAAAGCCACCTTTCTAAAGATACACAAGGAGGAACTGCAGGTTCAGCCATCATTCTCCACATCCGTATGCTGTGGCTGACAAACACAAAACAAAAAGGTGTGGGTAATACAATGATTGCAAAGTACAACACACTGTGGCTTGGTGTAATATTTCCTTTGCATTGTACAAGCCTGTCTTTCAAAAACAAGCATACAGTGTGTTTCTGTGCTCCTGTCTAAAGTCACTCGGTGTCTCCCCTCCCAGGCACGCAGCATGCCACAGTACAAGCTCACGTACTTCAATCTGCGAGGACGAGCAGAAATCAGCCGCTACCTGTTTGCCTACTCGGGCAAGAAGTATGAAGACCACAGGATAGAAGTAGCAGACTGGCCCAAAATCAAACCAAGTGAGTAGCACGGGTTCTTCCATCCAAAGCTGCACTACGAATGCTGCCAAAAAAGCAAAGCAATTTAAGAGGTACCTCTATGTTTCATGAGCAGAAATACACTTCATTTCTGAGTTTAATTAAGCCTATGGGGATTTTACGGTGAGACAGCTAAAATGTCATTCTTGATGCTCTTGCAGAGGTCTGGATCCAAACCTTCAGATAATCTAAAACAGCTTACCTGCTGTCATCCAGCTGGGCTTTTACTCCTTACCAATTCAGTACAGCTTTTGTCTGGATAACTAAATGAATGCTGACCTTCTCAGATTCTTTGGAGAATTTGATCTCAAAGACCACACCTCAGCATCCACCCGGGGTTTAGAAAGCCAAATTGGAAAGAAGTGTCAGAAAGGACACTGCTTTGCAACCAGAAAGGTCTTCATACAGCACAAGTGATGAGAGAAAAAAAATCATTTGATATAGCAAAGCAAAAACAAAAGGATCAAATGAGATACTAGAAAATAATTATTCCCAAGAACAACCCCTATCAGCCCTTCTGAGAGTACCCTGCAGGCTACTGTACCCCAACCATTCCATGTTTTTTAGTTAAAGTAACCTCTCTCCAGCTATTAAAGGTGTTTGTTATTTCTGTTTATTAAATTAACCTTATTGCAAATGAAACAGACCTTGAATTGGACGACAGAGGGTATGAAGCCAGAGAAATCAGTGCCTTCATTTCGTGGATTAGGCCTGTGTTTTGCTACATGGGCTATGACTTCTCATATCCAGAAGGAAGAATAAAGCATTTAGTTTGAAGAAAAGGCACAACTAATGCACAAGGTGCTTTCTATTTAAACGTTTGTTGATAGGCTTTCACATCATTTAATAAGCCCAGCCAGCAGAATACTAAATTCTTGTAGGGTCCAATTAAGTTTGTTTTTTCCTATTTGCAGTAACTTGAATGATGAATACTTGAGTACCATTGTTATCCACATGGCAGTTGAAATCTCCTGTGGCGCTCAAACCTAGAAAACAACCCACAGAAAGGAATAATGAAGGAGTGCAAATGAGATGTTTTCAGTTAGGCATGACTGACTTTAGAAACCTTTTCATTATAGGAGCTTAAGCCTGTTAACATGTGGTATAGCTTATTTCTCTGCTGCTATAATTCTCAGGGAAGCAGGGTAGAAACTAAAGGTGAGATTAGAAATTCAGATGACCAAAGGAAAGCTCTGCATAGGCCTTTCATACTTTCATACATATTCACATGTCTGCACACTTTCCAAATAAAGTTGAGAATATAAGCAAGGTATAATTTTCTGTAGAGTTTTGCATACTGATTTTTAAGTAAGACAAATTAAAAAGAAAAAGCATAATTGGTCAGTTAAAGGCTACAGAGGCATTTATACCCTAGGACAAGATGTTCTAATAGCAGATCTATCAGACAACGTAAAAGCATTGCATCTCTCTTTGAATATTGTTGATGTCTCCAATGTCTGAGCCAGCACAAGAAACTATGCAGGAAAATTCTTCCTATGCTTTTCTTCAGTGCTCACGTCATGAACCTCCCAGTGAAGCTTTAAGTGTACAGTACTTGTTCACTACAGTGTAAGCCCAGCTGCAGCACCATTACCACCAAAACACTGGGAGCAGAGGCACCCTAGAAATCCTAAGCTATACAGTTTGTAGCTTTATCTGCTGCATTAATCTGTTGGTTAAGTTATTTAACCTTGAATCGTATTTGTTTCTCTGTGATGTGAAAAGTTTGCTAGCAGGTTTACCAAGGGTTAATTAAGATTTCTCATTTTCTTTGCATAGTGGCCTTTCACAGCAGCCTCTGTGACTGATCCCTGGATGAAATTCCACAGCAGATAAGTCTAGCAAAATGTGGGAGCTGCTGCTCTCAGATTTGTGAAATCATCTGTGTAAAATTTATGCTGGCCTAAGAGTTCTTTGAATTTCAGACTTCTGTAGAGACCCATTCAGTCAGCAGACAGGAACTGGAATGCATTGTGCTAACTGACCAGGAAAACATACACGTACAAAGAAATAGTTGGACACACATCTGAAAGTGCTGTTACATCTTATGCCAGCATGTGAAACTTCTGTTCCAGAAGGGTCAAGCACCAATGTAATGGTGCCATTTGCCACCAATGACCTCTGCATTACAGACAACATGCAATTATGACATTTGCCAACTAAAACAAGAGTAAAGGTTTCTTGTATGCATAAAAATGTAATGGTGCTAAGGAAACAGTCTGGAATCATCTTGATAACTACCTTCTCCTCCTTTGTGAAGCAATGGCATTTCTCATAGTTTTTCCAGGCAAAGTATTCTCCCACAGGCAAATCATTCAGCAAAACTCTGAATTAAAGGTAGCAACAGGGCTTTGGAGTAAACAGCCTTATACAGTTCAACAAGACAAACAGACAGTGCCCCAATCTGCCCCAAGGTACCTAAATCATGACTTTGCAGGCTGTGACTCAGCATAGGAAATGGTTGCCTCCTGGCTAGGGACTAGACTGTACAGGGTTTGTGTGCCTGAACTCTAGAACAGTTATCACATGCAGCAGAGATGCAGCATTTGCCACACAGAAAACAACCTTACATTCTCTGGTATCCTGAATTTTCAAAATGTGCCTTCACTGAGGCATGAATTAAGGAGGGAAAAGCACCAGGTACCAGGCTCCTTGCCAAAAAAAAATAGTTCAATTCCTACTGTGTTCAAAAGGAAATATGAAAATGAGGGGATCCATCCAACCCGTTGCACATACAAATGCATAACTCACTCTGATGAGAATTCTACACTGCTGTAACTTGTATTCTGTATTCAGGTATTTCTTATAAAGCTAAGGATTTCCCCGCCCTCTCCCCTATTTTTCCTGAATGGGGTCTACTTCAAAAAAAAAAATAAAGTAGCAGATTCCAGTCAGTCTCATCCTGTTGAAAACTGAATAGTGTTGAGAGTATAGCAACGATAAAGGGAATTACAGCTGCATCTGATCCAACAGCAGTTAATATAATAGTAATTTGGTACACCCCTTATTTTGTAGCCCCCAAAGATCATTAAAATTGGTCCAATTAAATGAACACATTACTTAGTTATAAGCTGAGGTGAGATTAAGAAATATCAGACAAATTGCTATGCTCACTTGCATACACCATGTTTGTCTTTATCCGTTGTCCATGAAAGATCTGGAGCCAGTTTTGATTGCAGTCTGTCAGTACAACCTGATGTCTCTCTTTTTAAAAGCTTCAAGTATGATGAAGTAAGATAAACAAAAAATTACTTAAGGAAGAACCTTAGACAAGGAGAGCACTTCAGATTTCTTGAGCTATTAAGGAACAAATTGAAGAACTCAAGTTTATCTAAAAGCGCAAGGAGTCAGGTCTCTGACTGAGATCTGAGAGGATAGGTTTGCTTCAGCAGTTCTCACAAAATTAAAGTAGGGTTTTGCAACAAATCCTAACCCAGCCAAATTCGCTATGCCATACAAACTAGAAACTGCTGTATTATTCTGAAGAATTTTGTAGAATTGATGGGAAAACAGAATATTTGTGCATTAAGATTAATGTGCAGAAAGGCTATTTAGAAAGGAGACTTGTGGCTGGTGGAAGTTTAATTTTTTACCTGAACTGAACAGTGTGGTGGGGTTTGTTGTTTGTTTTGGCACTTTTCATGTGGCTTCCACCAGTAAGTTTTAGTCTTAACTTACCTTCAGGCACATAAATAAGTCCTCCCTCCTGGAAATGCTGTCCTACTTGATTTTGTTTACACCTTTTCCTGTAGAAAAGGAAGGCATGTTATAACATAAGAACTTACGTTATCTGGCTTATACACTCTGAAATTAAAATTTCTTTAACTCAACATTCTGTTTTTTCCCCTCTGACACTAATCAGATTATCTTTGGCACAACTTCCAGTTGCTGATTTCAGGCAAGGGCTGTAGTTTATAATATAAACACTCTTAAGCAAACCAGTGTATAAGTATTAGGATTGTCCAGCTTTAGTGAAGAATTTAAACAACCAGACAAATATCAAGTAGCAGCTTTCACAACCCTTCACTCTATATAAGTGCTCAGTAATTATTTAAACAAGCAAACAAACTCATGCTTTACATTTCATTTTGAACACTTTGACTTGACTATGCCACTATTTAAAGGTTAGTCAGTTCAAGATCTGTATTAGACCCACTCAAGATCTGTATTTCCACACAACAGGCTCCTCACAAAAAGCATCATTGCATATAAGTCATGGTATAGAAGAAAATCCACTGTAATGGTGTACAGAGTTACCATTGCCTTGAGATATTAGGCTAGCAGGCAGTAACAGTTTTTGATCTGTGGCTCCATCAAGGAATTTGAAGCAAAGGCAATAACACAGACTATCATCATAGCAAAGGATGCTTTCATTGCACTGATGGCTGTAAACATTTCATAAACTGTTTAGGAGGTGTAGGATGGTGCTTGAAAGGTCCTTAGGAAACTTGACAGACTAATTGCACTGAAAGTACTTCCAAGATAACAGAAAAATCTTGAGAAGCACCAAACTGCAGGGAAAAATTCCTCAGGGGAGCAGTTGTTCTGTATCCTCAGTGACTTTCTGCCATGTACCACTAGCTAAGATGTGCAAATACCTATCTCCCAAGGGCCTTGCTCCTCTGCCAGCCTTACAAAAAAATACATCTTTCATATATTTCTTATTAGAAGACACAAAGTATCTCATATTTGTTTCTCATGATCCATTTTAAATATGAATGGAAAGGAAAAGCCATTATGGTTAGTCTTCAAGGCAAAGGAGAACTTACTTTGGCACAGATATTGTAGTAAGAAGCATGACTATGACATTTATTTTCCCTCACATTTGACCAATTCAGCTGTCTCATTACTGAACCCTTCTAAGCTGCTTGATTTAATTATTCAGCTTTTGGGCAAAAATCAAGTGCTTAAACACAGACTGCTTTGCATCAAAGCCATAGATGATAATAATGTAGGCAGGATGAGTCATGGGAAAGACCAAATCAGCTCAGGGGAAATGGGGCAACCTGAACTCATGTCTGGGAGCAAAGTTTAGGTGAGTCAGCATAAATGTGGGAAGAAGCTAAGACGAGTAGAAAAGGAAGAAAGAGCTAAGGAAAGGAGAAAATTAAAGACTGTATCTGCATAGGGGAGAACAGCAGTGAGAAGCACAGCACCAGCAGCCAACCAGCCCAGGTGCCAGGTTTGGACAAAACTATGCTCAGTTCTGTGTTGTGTTCCCCTTCCTTGTTCCTGACAGAGAAACAGTCCCACACTGGGTTATGCCTGGGAGGATGAGTGAGGAGCTTGTGTGTTCAAAGGGAAGGCCTGGATACTAGTGAGAACCTATAGGCATGCCAGGATGGGAGTTATCACAGCCCTTAGGGACTTTACAGGATGGAGACAATTTAAACGTATGCCCTTTCTCATAACGCACATCAGGCTTCATCTCTCCTACTTAGCGTCCAACAGAGACTTATATAAACACCACAGTTCTAGTCCTAAAAGCCAACCAAAATTAAAGTAGTGTAAAAAGGAATTCACCCAATTCGTAAACACTGAACAGATATTTCAGCAAGTCCTTCCTAAAATGAGAAGAGAGACTGTAGATCATTCTGATGACTTACACTCACTCTCTGCCAAGTTTGTCTTTACGGGGAGTGTAAAGTCTGTGCAGATTTCATTCCAACATACAATGCAAAAAACAATAAGCAACAAACATACGAAAGTGCTGATAAAAGTTCAATTTAAAGAAGACTACAGGTTTAGTTATTTAAACAGGATGTGTTTAAAAAATCCTGTTCCTCTTTTCAGCGAGTTTCCAATGTAAATTTGGAACCACCACAAGCATTTATAGCACCTTCTACTTCAGATGACCAACAACGCAAGCAGGAACTAAAAGCAAAAAGGTCATATTTTGTGCATGCATGAGAAATGCTGCTGTTTGTATGACATCAGCAATAGATTTTTCTGGTTTTCCTCCTTAAAATTTATTTGCTCAAGTGGGAGTTGGAAACACTATAAGACAACATTGTTTTGAAAAACATGGAAAAGACATCTGTACGGATACACAAGGGTATAAACTGACATAAGCATGAAGCAGCCCCTTAACTGATGAGGGTTAAAGAAAAACCAGCAAAGTGGCACGCACATTCTTCCAGTCTGCACCACTTTGGCTTAACTGCTCATTCATGATTGCCTCCCAATATATGTTGTTTCATGATTTGCCCCCACGACTCTGATTCTACCCAAATGAGATCCCTCTCACACATCAGCTTTTCACTTCCTCATCTAAAGTAGGACTTGGAAGGAACCAACCGACATGCTCTGCTTATTTGGAGTTGCACTAACCTTGTCTTTCACCAAAATCATGTAAAAATTAGCAGGTTTAGCACAATGCTTATACACACAGGCAATTCAGGCATCCCCAGAGGCTCCTTGAACATGTGATGTCAATGAGCAAGATAGGGCCACAAGCACCACAGGAGGCTCAAATCAAGACACAGAAGCCCACATCCATGAGTCTAAGAGTAACACTGCTTAAATCCATGTACAGGTTTCTGTTGTAGTTTGGAGCCCCTGACTATGTGGCCTGGATGAGGGTTTTGCTTCAGGCAAGGTGTCTCAAGGGCACATTGAGGTCATTTGTCAAATCCCTATCTTGCCTCCGGCAATCAAACTACATCCATCCAATGTGAAGGCTCTACACATCCTCTCTTAGCATGAACTGTGTGACACAAATCCACCTCCTCCTCCAGCTGGAAAATTTCAGTTTTCACAGGGAATGCATTCCTGCTCACAACAGCCAAAAATGTATACAGAAAAATCTCCTGGGTTTGCTATGAATATATCAATATAGAAAATTGTTCTTTTAAGTTACAAAAACAAACTCCTAAAAATTTTGATCATTACACAAATTTTGGATAATAATGCTTCAAAGGCGAAGGGTTTTTTTCTTAATTTTTTCCAGACTGAAAATTAAATTTATAAGCTATTGTGTCTCCTCAAATATGGAGATGTACTATAAAAATTTTTTGCTACTTGACTTTTTTGTTAGTTTACTCAGCTGTAAAGCAGCCTGAATATCTGCTGTACTTTCTAGTATGCAAGAATAGCATACCCTGCACCCAAGAACAACAGATTTTTAAAATTAAAAAAGCACAAATGGACTTTCTTCAGACCTGTCAGAATTGTACCCATTTACAGCTTATTAACTCAATAATCAACAAAAGCCAGTGTAAATCATACATATGCACTGTATCAGCAAGGGAAAAAAAACCCCACTATGTTTATATTCAAATCACAATTTTTTCCCGTTCTTAATAAGAAAAAAATAAATAGCATTTTTAACACATGAGAAAGGATGGGACATCTACCATTCACCATCTTTTAAATAGTCCATTGTTTCGTAATGATGGCAGTAGATATGCTGTCTCCTAACAAAAATCCCCCAAGTCTCATTATCAATCAAAGCATAAATTCTTTTGGACATTTAAGGCTTGTGGGACAATGTGCAATAAAACCTACTCTCATTTATTAATTTTGCAATCACATTATGCATCATGAAAGTGCACGAACACAAAACGCAGCTGTAATTGTACATTTTTAACTGTAAACTTAGTTTCTTTTTCAGGGAAGAATAACCAGGTCTTAATGAAAATAGCTCAGCTTTAAGGAAGAAGTTCTTTGCAGGTATTGCTCATGTTTTCAAGGGATGAATAGCAATTCCCTTAAATTCAGAAATTACGAGATTCTTGAGAAACAGAACATGAGAGATGACTACCACTGCCACCCAGCTGACTTTGATACCATAATCCATGTTCCTCAAATGTCACAAAGATGCCTCTCATGTAATCAAGGCGGTTTCTTTAAAAAAAAAGAGAAAAAAGAAAAAATATATACATAGAAACAAACTGGCTTTCATTTTTCTTGTATTGATCCACAAAGTGAAACATCAGTCAAAACTGGGACTTGTAGACTTCCCCTGTATGTAAACACAGCAGTAAATGGTCTGTTTGGTTTCTAGATGAAGCAATCCCAGTTTCCCAACCTGGGCAGCAATTAGTGTGTTTTGACAGCTATTGCTACAGACTGGCTTAGTCATACTGACCTGGCCAAAACTGCATAACCCCATGGCACTCCTGCTGGGGCCTCCAAAGGAGGCTGTTTAACTCCTTCAGGGGTGGCTGACATTGCCCCTGAGCTGGCTGCACTTTTGCTCTTACCTGTGTGGTGCAAGGGGATCTAAAGGTGGCCACCATGCTGACACATCCAGGGGTCACATGCACTCTTCTTCACCTCTGCATGTGCTTCCCTGAAAGCTGTGCTGGTATCCTGCACATGCAAACACTATTACACAGCTCTGTCGCTTTAGAGGCAGTGACATTCATTAATCCACAGCACAGAATCAAAGGCTCTTCTCATTTTCACAGCCAGAGAGCTTTTCAGTGAAACATTAGGGGTGTGTCCTTTTGTCTCTAGATTCTCAGTAAAAGAAAACATGGACTTGCTGGGACCTTGTTGCTGTCTAGATAATAAACATATGAAGTCTTCTGTGCAATAAGTTTATTATTATTTCAATAACAACTAGCAGAGCATGTTTTCTCCCTGGGGTACAGCAGCTAATGCTCATTGAGCTTTCTTGCTTCTGCTAGTCATCAGCATCAAAATTTATACTGACTTTGCAGTGTGCTGAACTTAAGGAAAAAAAGGTATCATGAGTAACTGTGTTCAAATGCAGAAAAAAAAGAAAAAGCATAGAGGAGTCCTAGATGTCTTGTGTAACTGCCAAATTAATTTTGCAGATAGATATTTAACATATAAGATCCTAAGATCCCATACCTAATGTAATCCACATACTGCAAGCTAAACCACAGAGCCACATGGCAGTATTCATCATTTAAGAAGTTGACTTCCTAAACAGTTATAAATTCATGAGGCTTCATTATTTTGCTCTTTTCATTAAGAACTAACAATCCTCATGGAATAAAGCTGTCATGCCATCTGTCCCCTAAAGACAGTTCCCCTGGGTTTGAAAGCACCTTGGCATGTTTCCAATAGCCAATTTTTCACTTTTTCACTACCACCTTTTTACATCACAAGATATTCTTAAGGTGGATAAAGATCTTACTTACATAAAGTACAATCCAGATGAAAATCAGGTGCAAAGCATTTAGCTATGATCAGGCACTTGCAGTCACCTACTTGGAATTTACAAAATAGCATATTTTTCAATGCAGAGATTTACAGTTCCTCTGGTGAACAGCACCAGGTTTCCATGAGCAGATTCTCACTGTCTTAAACATGAGTTTAAGATTAAGTTTTGCTGCAAGGTTCCAGCCCTGTTTGATACCAATGCCAGCAGCTTCTCCAAAACGTAGCAAAACAGAATTTCAAGTTTTCATGTAACTACTAAATTAATAACTGAAAAGTAATATTGATTTCTTATCTCAAGCTCTCTTACAGATAACCATGACACCTGATTAGTTTATCTTTCCCTATACTTAAAGTCTGGAGCCTTCTTCCCCACAACTCATGGAATTCTTTTTTGAATGCAAGCCAAGTAAAATAAATTTGAGTACCTTCTTAGCATTTGCAGTTCAGTGTGAAAACTATATCTTTCTTGGTAATGACCGCCAAATGGAATGTCTCATCACAATATATGTTCTGAAATGCAGATGCTTCTCTGAATCACTGGTTCTGAATATAAAACAAGTATAAATGAAGAAGCACCTTGTAGTCTTTACCCAATCTCTTACTTCATGTTCCAGCTGGATCCCACACTACAAAATCTTCAGTGTTACTTCACTTAACCTTGACAGTCACTCTTCTGGAGGGTGGGGGGAAAGCAGGAAAGAGAAGGAAAAACTAATATTACTCTGGAAAATTTCCCTACATAAAGAATTCTGGATACATAGGAGCACATTCAGCCGCTTTAGCACAAGGCTAGGGAATGGGAAATGCAATGCCTGGTTTCTACACTATAGTTGCCTTCATGTGGTGCAATCTGGTTACATCCTTACCCTTTACTTTTTTTAGTCCACGCATTTCCCCACAGAAACACTGTGAAACTGTTAAGTGCCATAACAATGCATACCCTCTGAGTGGTAAAAGTGCAGCTGTCACAGACTCCCTCTGTTAATGGCTATGATTTACCTTTCTGTGATTTTTTTCTTTTTGCTTACTCCTCCAAGCTATCCCGTTCGGCAAACTCCCTATACTGGAAGTAGATGGAGTTATCATTCACCAGAGCCTGGCAATGGCAAGATACCTTGCCAGAGAATCAGGTAATACATATTTGAATATCTTCTTTCTCTGTTCTGAACTAACGTTTAATGCTCAGGAAAAAAAATACATCCACAGTAAACCCAGAAACAAACTAACAGCTTGTCAAGCCCAAAACACCAGCATGGCAATAATGGTACTGGTAGTTTTCCCAGGTACAAACAGCTAATAGTTATTGGCCCCTTGTTCCATCTGCAGTTTGCCAGCACCAAGTGCTGACCACAGAAATGCAGTGTACCATATAGGATGCTATCAGAGCTGCGCTCTAAAAAGCACTGAGGAGCACTGCGTGGTGCCACTGTGTGGTGGCAGCCTTCCTTACCATAATTTGGTGACAACTGTGCCCACTGCGCTGGGATTGCTGTGGCAATCCTGATAAGATGTCAGGCTACATTCCCTGCAGTTCCAAGATCAGAAAGAAGAAATGGAGCAAGGCATATCCACAAGGATGCTGTATGACAGGGTTTAGAGTCACTCAGATGTCATGTAGAAAGCAAAAAACCAGACAAAAGGAGGGTCAAAGTAACAACCTGCAGCGAGAAATTCCATGACTTCAGAGCTGAAATCATGTCGTTGAGCTCTGTATTTGCACTGTAAGTGTGTATGGCTAAAGGAAAACTCAGAAATAATCCCTCCCTTGTCTGATTGAGTTTCCACTCTGGATACAGTGCCTGGGGTTTGGGCTGACCTCCCCAGTCAACAAACTTTATTCACCTGTCACCCCATGACAGAAAGCGTGTACCTGTGGCCCCTCTAGGGCTCTCAGGGCAGTTTTCCCTGAAGTTAAACATAGAGCTTCCAGGCGAACCAGAGAGATGATCAGGAAAAGGAGGTTTTGGAAGCATTAGAGATTATCACAGCAGGCAGAGCATTCTGAAGCAGATTTAGGCAACAATTCAGAGCTGGCAGAGAGACTGTATCAGACGGTGACATCACTTGCATCTTTAAATACTTATATACTATGAAAGTACTCAACCAGTTAAAGTGATATAAGACTTAGTAATGCAAGTAATCAAAGAGAGTAGCCAGGCTTTGCTTTAGGTCAGCAAACTGTCATCCAAAACCATCTGCAAAATTGGTCTGGTTGAAGGCAGATGTCCCCATGGCATGTTGAGTGTCGGAGGATTGAAGAGGGGGGTTGGGAAGCAAGTACTAGCCTACTTCTTTTTTTTTTTTTTTTTTTACACTCTGAGGAAAGGGATGTAACCCATGTTCCAAAATATTTCACATTTTCTGGCATAGACCATTATTCCTCAAGGCACTAGCACAACATTTTCAAGCATGTCTGCAATACTGTGTTCCTGCACATTTCCTTCAGTCTAGAAAAAAATCTACTCCTTGCAAGAGAAGAGAATGATGAGAATCCACCTGGTAATGAAAAACAATGAGAAAGCCTATCTCCATGCTTCCTCCCTGCCTGTCTCTCCCACTGGGAGGCTGATCTGGAGCTGTGTTCCTTGTTCATCCTGAAGTTCTGGCTTCTGCGTTCCCCTTTTCAACACCTTTTCCATAGATTTGCATCAGATACAACAGGTTGGGATCTGGACCATGCGCAGACCAGGCTGTTTGTCATGCTGTCAGCCACATCAGGAAAATAGAACAAGCATGGAAGGGAAAAAAATATCTTTCCATTGATATAGTCAAAACTTGTATGTAAACTTAATGGCAGAACTAGCATGCCACTGGATCCTTTAAAATTAAGAAATGGCATTTTTAGGTGCCCAACACCTCTCAACTGAAGGTTCCCAGAACTTGATTCCCAAAAGGACAGGTGCATCCTCACTTTCAAAAGCACAAAGTTTTAGCAAGAGAGACAACTTGGCAAAGGAAGGGTGTACGGCCCATGGGAAGCAGAGGTTCCAGGTGAGGCTTCAAGAACAGAGAGGAAGAGAAGGGTGACCTGAACCTGCCCAGAGGTGAAAGCATAAACGCAGATCTGTGAAATGAGACCAAGAGGAAGGAAATCAGCAGCATTAACAGAAGTGCAGGGAAACCAAAGGACAATAGGCAAGGAAAGCAGATTAATAAAGGAGTTTGGCTAAGGTACCTGGTTACACTGAAATAGTCAAAAGCAAGTGGGACATCATGAGAACATTTTCAATGGGACTGAATGGGAGGACAGAAGGAAAGAGAAGCAGACTCGGATGCTTTGAAGAATGCAGTGACCAAAATGAAAAGACCATGAGATGGAGGACATTGAAAGCTGGGATGGGGAAAGATTAGTGAAAAGGAATTTGTGCTGACCCTCACTGAATGTGCTGGGATGGTGGAAAGCAGAAAGAATAAAGAAACAACATTCAGCCTGTGGGCTCAGGTGGTAGGAAGAACAAGTCACTACCTCAGATGACTCCAGATGAGGCTGGAGGAGGATAAAAGCAAAGGTAGATGAGATGGCACCTGGATACAAGGAGTCAAATCCATGTTGTTTAGCATCAAAAAACCCCTTGAGAATACATCTTTTATGAAAATATCCAGAGTTTACCTTTGGGGTATCAAAAATTCCTGCTGATGCTGTCTCTAACCTCCCTTCACATATGCTTGCCTCCCACAGGTCTGGCAGGTCAAACGCCCGTGGAACAGGCACTAGCTGATGCCATTGTGGACACCATAGATGATTTCATGACGCTGTTCCCTTGGGCAGAGAAAAACCAGGACGTGAGAGTAAGACAGTCAATTTAAACAATTGCCATGACTCCGTATCTGAGCATCTCCTTGGAGATGCTGACATGTGTCAGCCACTGGATCCATCTCCTCAACTCAGCAAAGCTGACCTGGAGGAGCTCTGTGGCTCTTCCTTGAGGCTAATCCAGACAACACTGCCCATTCTCTTCCACCTCCTCTTTCACCACATTTTTTCCACCCTTGGTGAAAAGGATGAGGCCATTATGAACTGCCCCTCACTAGTCCACCTTGAATCAAGGATGCCCTATGTGTGTCCACCAAGCTGCTCTTCAGAAGATGAAAGACAGGACACTTCCATGCCAGCTGGCACTGTGCAGTACCTCTCTCTTGTTGCAAATTGCCTGCAAAAATCTTTCTGCTAACTCACTAAGATAAGCAGCCTCATCCCATCTTTTAGCACTTCTGCATTTTGATTCTTGGTTCTCAGTAAGTACCAGATCAGCTGCTGGGGGAAGAGGGTGATGGATGAATTAACTCAGATGTTACAATGGCTCCACACAGCTCTGCCCCAAGCAGATGACCTAATCCTTTCAGGGAAGTGGTACTGTAACAACAGGTCTCACCATGAACTAATTACCAGTGTAGCCACCTTCCATTTATTCAAAGGTAACATTTCAGATCACTAGGGCACTGTATTACAGAAGCCACAGAGTATGTAAAGCTGCCCCAAACCAAATAAATAAATACATTAAAAAATATGAAAAGTTCTGAAGTCTTGTAGGGGAAAATCTGAAAGCATATTTGGAGGTTTAGTATTTAATAGTGTGAATTACTTACATTCCCTAGTGATTTCCTGAAGTTTCTCACTTCAGGGAGGGTAAGTTCACTCATTAATTTGAATAATTTTAGAACAGCCACACTATTTGCTGACGTGCAACCGCAGAAGCAGCAGTACTGCTCCTCCATGGGGAAAGTCCCATGGTAACGTCTGAGTGTGTCCCAGCTCACACTCAAGCACTTCTCCAAAAAAAAGACCCAGATCATGTCACCAGTGATTAATTTAGAAGGGAAGAGAGTTGGCAGCCAACCTCTATGTACTCCTACGCACGTATACATGTAATGTTGTGTGCTGGGGTCAAGGATGATCCAGAAACTTACTTTCCCAAACTCTCCCAACATTTTTCTCGCAGTTGGCTGTTCTCCCTCTCTCCTCCTGGGTCCGCTGGCACCACCTTGTGGTAGAAGTGGCGTCTCACGGTCTCACCAGGCCAGATTTAAGTCCTTTACCCATACGAAAGTCAGAACACCTCCCCAGGCATGACAAGAGCTTACAGGAACGAGCATCCCTCAGAGAAAGGTGAAAGCATGCATTATGCTATCTGGACAGTAGCAAAAAGATATCAAAGCAAGGTAAGGGGAGCAGAGGTGGAAGCTGCCCATGGAAGCTCCCTCTGTGCCAGGCATAAAGTCACCCTTGACCCTTCATTCCCCCAAAACATGGCTGGCATTGCCACTGCTTTGTCACACACCACTGCAGAGCTCCAGGGCTGAGACGAGCAGATTGTGCCACTCCAGAAGAGGGATAACAGTCGCGTCCCCACCAGCTTCACAGCTTGACTGTGTACTCCTGTAGTTAGGGGAGGTCATTATCATCACAGTCACACAATCTGGGGTTTTAAGAGTGAGGTGGGGGACGACTTACCTATAAGAAAGGAAATACTACAGCATGGGCTGCAGATATGAGATTTTGGGACCGCACACTTGTGGGTGGTATTTGCAGTCACCTCATCCAGTTACCAAGCTCTTGACAGACGGCAGAAAATGATGTCAAATCTTCCACTGTGTCTGGAGAAACATCAATTAGACTTCAACCTGCATTTAGGTTGCTGCCTCTTCTAAACTTTATTCTTTTATTAATTAACCTGAATTTCTAGCTGTAGGAATTCCTGTGCACCAGTGCTTATTTAGCCAAGCCTGAGTATATTCCTCCAAAATTAGGCCAAGCACATTAACTGCACAAATTGTGCCATATGGGCTGACCAGAAGACCACAAGACTGCACTCTTAATTGCTTCTATGCAGGTGAGAAGACAAAACCAGAAAGTTTCCCCCTCCAAAGGAAACAGCTTAGTGCTTTAAAAGCTTTAAGGCTTTCTGTTATGGGGAACAGCTAGCAGAGAACCACCACCATACAGAACCTCATGCTTCAGCCATTAACATGCAAACATTAAGACCAGCATCTGACTGACAGATGGAAAGATTGAGCTTAAAGGATTCTGGAAATTTGAAACTCTGTACACTAGGAGCACAACATTCAAAAGAGTCCTCAAAGAAATGACCATGAGACATTGGGAATATATTTTGTAGATGGATTCTTTCCAAATCTATGGCAGGGCTCCTCCCTTGCCATGGCTGAGTAGCTGTTAGCATAGAAGGAGGAGCAGCAGCATCCCAGACATCCTGTCTCAGCATCAAGAAGCTCTCAGGTATTCATCTAGGGAGCAAATGGCTTTAAGTCATGGCCCAGTGAGCCATGAATGCCATGTTTTGGGCATCCAACTTTTATGTTTTTCACATTTCAGCTTTCTCTTTCGCAAATAAGAAACCTCCCAAAATTCAATTTTGCCGACTGCTGTCCTTACACATTGGTTTGCATCCCTGTGTTTGGTTCTTTCCCCAGAAAAAAGCATTTGATGACATCCTCACCAACAAAGCACCTGAGTTACTGAAAGATTTGGATACTTTCTTAGGTGATAAGCAGTGGCTGGTAGGGAATTCTGTAAGTATGATTTTTGTTTCTTCCATTCCAATCAGGTTGTTAGAAAAATAGAGTGTGACTACTGTTGAACTGCTGGGTTTCATGCCAGCTCATGAAACAACTCTCCCCACACTTTTAAATCTTTGTTCTTATCACTACAAAATTGGTCAGTCAATTGCAAAACAATAATTGTTTTCTTTAGTATTAGAAGAGTGAGGTTAACCAGGACCAGGATCTGCATTTTCTAAACCAGTTCGTAAGTATGTAGATACAAAACATTTTAAATGCCTTTGTACTAATGAACACAAGCTCATTCCGCTTAAAATCACTGACCAATTTACAAGAAGATATGCAAAAAACCTCTATAAAAACACAATATTCTTTTTTACCCAAAACTGTTTTAAACACTCTTCTGCAGAACAGTTCCAGCAGGAAACTACTATTGTAATACAAGTAATATTTGTAGCAAGGGCTTTATTTTAACCAATATTTACTGAAGTCAAGTCTTGCACCACAATTTAATTACTAGCTCTACAATGATGGGCTCCAAAAAAAACCCCAAAACAACAATCAAAACAGATAAATTCATGTTTCATTTCTGCACTTTTTGAAAATATTAGTAGTCCCAGGTTTTGAGATAACTAACTAAAATTTACTGCTTTCTCTCCCATTTCCACTAGGTAACATGGGCCGATTTTTACTGGGACGTGTGCAGTACAACACTTCTGTCCTGTAAACCCGACCTTGCAGACAAATACCCCAGGCTTTTGGCTCTCAGAGAAAGAGTGGAAGCACTTCCAGCTATTGCAGCCTGGATCCAGAAAAGACCAAAGACTATAATGTAAATTGGCTGTTCAGAAAAACGCATGCATGTTTCATTTTCAATATGATGAACATCTTAAGTTATTAACTCCAGAATAATTAACATTAAATTCATATAGATACACTGTATCAAATCAAAATCTACCACTTTTGTGGGAATCTAAAATACTGATTTAGTAGAGTAATAAATACTGATTTAAAGAGGTGTGGTTTCAATCACATTCCCACTCTACTAACACAGTGCTTGATCAAACCAATTAATGTTTTACGCACTCTCAAATGGAGAAGAAATGAATAAACCTTCCTGGAAAGGTGCAATCTCAACAATATCTTGCCTATTGCAGTCTTTCAGTTTGGAGAAAGCCGGTTCAATAGTGAGGGTAAATGTGTGGGAGGACTATGAACACTAAGCAAAAAAGGAAAAAAAATACCCAGTTAGTCAACACAATTCAAGAGACTATCAAAAGTGCTTGAGAAGTTTGAAGTTTATGCTCTGCCACTCAAAAAACACCAACCAGTACACCACCTGCAACAACAATTAACAGCTCAGTATCTACTTCAGTAAGTAGGAGACACAAATTAGGGGTTGGTGGTGGCAACAAATGAAGACTTTGTTCTTCCAGGACTAGGGAAAAGGTAGGTGGAAATCCCAACAATGCGGATGGTCATAGGTGCAAGCAGTTTACACAAACTCAAGGTGAGACAAGTGCTTGCATGAGGACTGCACTGTGGTGTAAGGAGAAAAGCCACAACAAATTTGGGCAATCCTCTGGGCTGGAAATGGCCACTGTCAGAAAAGTATTTTCCTTCACACTTGCTTTTCCCTCCCACCATAACTATTTCATTGAATCATGAGTGACACCAACCAACCACTAACAGTTCAGAGACAGGTTAAGGTATTGACAGAACAGAAAGCAAGGATCAATCTCTAGCTTGTTCCAGTGTGGTATCTTCACCTGCTTTGAAACTCCCTGCATGCTTTGTTCTGGCTCTTTACAGATTTTTACTTTTTCAGCTCCTATCTCCTCTATTCTTCAGCAGATGACTTCAGATCATGGTGGTTTTGGTTTTTTCTGTCTGTACATCTTTCCCAGTCAGAGACACAGATTCATAGAATGATTGAGGTTGAAAACCCCTACTCACGCAGGGCCACCTAGAGCCAGTTGCCCCAGACTGCATCCAGACAGCTTTTGATTAACTCCAAGGATGGCGACTCTACAATCTCTTGGGATCCCCACTAAAAATGGGTAGAAATACTTACAACAAAGAAAAAAAGGCAGAAACACATATGAGCTTCATAGGACTTAGAGACAAATATTGATCCCAGGGGTTTACAGCTGTGATCGTTTGAGGAGTAACCACTGCTCAGCCAGACAACATTAACTGATTCCACATACATCCCAAACGCCACACAAACCACCCTACAGTGCAGTGATTCTATTTCAATCCACACTTGAACCAAACAGGTGAGAATATGCAGATACAATGGGATAAGAGTTGGGTTAGCATCACACTCAACAGAAACAGACAACCTAACTGTAGCATAAGACACTTGTGGTTGTTTTAAACCCCACTATTTAGTCCAACAGAACCAGTGGAATTAAAGAAGCAAAGCAGGCAAATTTATTCTTATGAGCCTCCCCATATAACAAAGTATTTCTTCACCCTCTTTCAGCTGTACAATTTGGAACATACAGCACAGCTTCAGAGTATTTCTAGAAAAAGCCAAGCAGTTTAGTTCAAACTTTGAAACATTTCAAAGGCTTTAATGTTCCGTCCATTTTGAAATTGCAGAATAATGCAGAGTTGATCAAAAATACCCACAGCCTTGACCAATCAAAAAAAAAAAAAGGAAATTACGTGCAACTCACAGATCACCTCACTGGCTTACCATTAGCACAGCATCTGAAAGACAGGCCAAAATACAGAGCAACAATGGGACTCCAGCTCCTATTCCCTCCTCTTCAGAGAACAGCATTAAAGTTCCTTCAAAAGATGAAACAAATGTCTTCTGACTGTGACAACCAGATCTAGCAAGGGGGTACCTATCAAACCCATATAGTAAACCAGAGTGAATTCTCAGGTGCAATCTTCTGAGTGGTTCAGCCTGGTATAGATTTACTGAGCACTGCACAGACCAGAAAAAATGTACTGTCCAGGAAAATGGACATCCCCCTCTCCTACCTCCTCAAATCACATCCTTGTCAGCTGATTATAAACTTCAGGTGGAGGCACAACCTCATCACTGATATTCTTGAAGCTCTTCATTTCACTGAGATGAACTCAAAATCCATCTAAACTTCAAGAAGTGTGCAAGACATAAGCTTTGTGTTTAGAGGACTTGACTGTCAGAGAGCAGATCTGGTATCCACAAGGACTGACAAAAAAAATTTAGCATTTGGAAAGTTCCAATTGGCAAGAATTTTGTTTTTACAATCAATATCCCAACACAACTGTGATGAGAGTATAATGAAACATCAGTAATTAACTATTGCTGGATAAAGCCATGTCAGTGCAAATGGAGCATTTCAGCTAGTTTGAAAGCTGCCTATTTGATTTATAACACGCAAGTTTTCAGCCCCCACCTGCTCCAAATTACCACCACCATGAAAGCATTTTGTCAATCTATGGAATTTTATTTGAACAAGTTGATACAAAACCAGTACGGTACATCAAATGAACCATAACAAGCAGAAACAGACTCGAGCATTGTCAAATAAGGCACATGTAAAAAAATCTACACGCGGAATCCAGTGAAACAGACAGTTTATATATATATACACATACAATTGGAGGTAGAAATAATTACAAAAATACTGACAAATCTTAAGCAGTAGTAAGATTTGTTAAAACAATTACTACTTAGGTCCCCATTTTGAAAAGCGATCTGTAAATTGTTTATTCAGCTTCTCTTGTTGGCACATTTGGGCCATTTATGCTTTTAAGCATCCTAAGAATGCTATCAGTGTTAAAAATTTTCAATATCATGAGGAATAAAATAAAGAAACTACAAAAAGTTATAAACGGTCGTAAAACTCCAGGTCATCGGTAATGCAAAAGTCCTTAGGGTACATCATCAACTTTTCTCCTTGAATTTCACAACACATTTACATTTAGAGACCCAATGATGCTTTCAACAGTGTGGCAATATCTGCTGGAATAGTGCCTTCTCCTGAGGAATAATTAAAAAAAAATATGAGTACAGCTTAAAATATTTCACATAAACAGACAAAGGTCTGCATCCCCAAACCTGTAAAAAATCCTGTTTATAGGACTTTGTCATTGATTTCTGGGTCAGACTGAGAGGGCATTTCCTGTCAAATTGAACAATAATCAGCACAAATACACCTTCCTAGTTTAACATAAAAAAAACAGTAAAAGGCTTGTCTACTTTAAGAACCCTTTTTTTCAGAAGAAGTAAAATAAGGCTGCTGCAGAGTATTAAGTGGACATTATTATGTGCAAGACAGTTACCTGAATCTGCTGCAGTCATGTCTTGTTCTAACTTCAATTTCTGCTGGCTGATTTTGAGCATGGATTCTTCAATAGTCCCTTTCCCAATTAGCTTTATGACTTTTACTTCTCTGAAAACCACAAAATAGAATAAAACCATTTTTATTGTTTCTTTGGATTAGTGGAGAAGAGAAGGATGCTTTTGCTCAGCTGGCAGTAGTTTAAAGCAAGGATGAGGAAATGAATGAAAGGGCAATACAAAGAGCTTCTAGTTTTATCTCTCTGGAACAACTGTGCTCTGTACTGCCAGAAAACAAGTTTTCTCCTGCACTCTCAGCCACTACCAACGTCTGGACAGTCACAAAAATCTTTAGTAACATAAAGAAGTCAAATTCTCCCTAATTCCATATTACAGCTGAAATACCTGCTACTAAAAATATTCTATGGTTTCTACAAAAGCTTAGAAGTCTCCTGAAAAGAGCAAACAGCCTGACCAAACAGTCCCAAAGACTTCAGATCTGTCTTGAAACAGTTTCTAGTACCAGAAATTTGAGAATTTTAGACTTGCAGATCACTCAAACATGGAGGAGAGTGTAAATAAGTTTTGTTCTGGCAGCAACACATGCCAAGACAATTACAATTCCTACCTCACATAAACCCAGACCTAGTTTACATAGGTCTCTGCTTAAAATGGAATTTTTAATCATAAAATATTGTCCTTTAGTCTCTTTTGATAATTTGTCTCAAAGAAAACCCAAGCACTGTAATTATAAAACATCTTACCTTGTCTGACCTACTCTGTGGCATCGGTCTTCTGCTTGTTTATCATTGTATGGGTTGCAATCAATGTCATGAAGAATAACAACATTTGCTGAGGTCAGATTGATTCCCAAGCCACCAGCTTTGGTTGACAGAAGGAATACAAATATACCCATATCTGTATTGAACTGATCTATTAGATGTATCCTGTAGAACACAAGACACCATGCATGAGGCCTTGGAAAAAATACCATACTGGCTCCAGAGTTGAATACAAAAGTTCAGATGATGAGAGCACAGTGGCACTGCACAGCAGCTCAAAAGTACAGATGCTATGCAGAAGGAAAAAGGGTACCAACAGTCCTCAGTAGTGAACAGAGAAACACACTGAGTAACAGATCAATAGCAAAGAATGAAAGGAGGCTTAGAGAAGATTTTTGATGATCACAGAACATAAAGAGTAGCCTGGAAGATTAGGGAAGGCTA
This sequence comes from Campylorhamphus procurvoides, assembly GCA_013396655.1. Taxonomy (NCBI): domain Eukaryota; kingdom Metazoa; phylum Chordata; class Aves; order Passeriformes; family Dendrocolaptidae; genus Campylorhamphus; species Campylorhamphus procurvoides. Next base: position 860,052 of record WBMV01006571.1, on the reverse strand, counting down.
AAGTACATGAAACAAATGGGGAGGGAGGGGATAAGCTTTGCTTCATGACTCTCTTCTGTAGTAACTGCACATGCAAGGGCAGTGACAGGCACCAACCGTAGGGTGGGAAGTAACACCACAGCAAGAATGAAAGTTTTTTGAAACTAAGGAAAAAGCATCAATTTTTTGTTTTATTTTTTTTAGAATGCCTGCAACAACAAACCTGCACAGCTCAAATACAAGAAAAGCATTGCAAAATTTGCACCTGTACAGACAGACTAAATATTTTGTCCTAGAGAAACAAAGGGGTTTATCTGCCTATTGTAAGAGAAATATACTATACTTCCAAGGAATAGCTATAGGTAAGCTTTTGTTATGGCATGCTGACACACAACACAGCGTAAACTGCTGAATACACACTCTTTCCATTTCAATGGGTAAGACTGTAACTTGACTATCTAAAACTGATCTTTCAGACTCACCCCTACTAAGGTGAACTGAAATCCAGTGTTAAAGCCCTTCTACAGTCAATGCCCAGTGACCACAGAATACTATACGTTAGAAAAGAAAAGTGTTTTAAGTTACCTCCCTCTCTCCATTCACATATTCACTTTTTTTCTCTCTCATCTTTGGAAAAAGAGTCACATACCTATCACAGATCTGTGTTTTTCCATCCAATCTAATATATCTGTATTGCCTGTGTTTTAGAAAAACTTCCAAGATATCCAGCATCATAGTAAACTGGCTAAACAACACAACTCTGTCACCCTGGAAATGACAAAGCAAAACAAAAGTTTTAAAATACGTCAACTACAAACTACAGAAGTTATCGATGCAAACATGTGATTTTACTTTGACTGAATCCCTGTTTTCCAAACTAAAAGACTAAGCTGAAATCCATCAAGTCAAGACTCACTTTCATGAAGATATCATATCCAGTATTTCTGCTACATTAACCCATTGTTTGTCAGTGCAGTGATACTTTCGTTAATCTGTACTTGGGTGACTCAAGCTAATCACATATCAAATGCATATCCATTTCATCCATAAACAAACTATTTTCATAAAAAAACTTAAATTTAAATGATATTCCATATAATACAGAGCAGTAGCATTATTTTACCTGAAATACTCAGATACAAAGCACATACTTGTGCAAATTCAGGATCCTCTGAAGCATTATGATACACACTTATCTGTAAAATAACCCTGTCTGAATCTCAGGGCAGGACTCCAAGCAGGGACCTCTTACATTTACACTTAACAATACATGATTATTCTCATATAATACAGTCTCATCAATTACTAAAAGAAGCTGAAGTTCATAGGGTGTGAAAATTACTCAAGACTCCATATATTGATGAAATAGTTAACTTGAGACGAATATTCTGAAACTTGGAAAAATAGGAAAGCTTATTTCAGTTGTCTCTAAATTGATATGCATTCTCGGGACTACATATTAAAAGCTGTAATTATTGCTCTGCAAGACCACACATGCATTAAATCACATTTTAAAACTCCACAGCAAAGCTAAAGGGTTGTGTACACAGCTAGCAGATGTCAATTTAACTAGTTTGAAGCCACTCTTTAAACAGAGAGGAAAAGGAGTATCAGCCATCTGTAATACCTTCTCTTTAAGGTCAGAGAGAATGCATTCCAGTGCTCTAAACTTTCCAGAATCCAAGATCTGATCCATGTCTAACTTGAAGTCACCGATGTGAGAATATTGTTTACAAAGCAAATGCAGCTCAAAATCTGTCATCACTGACATATCTTGAAAGATGAGGTCAGGGTTAGCATCACAATGTGTGGGTTCCTGTTAGCAAAAATGAAGGGAAATAATGCAATACACAATCTCATCAGAGAAGGAAAAAGCTACCCCACAATAACACCCAAAATTTCTGAAAGAACAAAGTACTACACCTAGATATGGACAGATGCCAGAGCACAGCTCATGCAAGCAACAAAAGATAAACTCTGCAACCCCAGGTTTACAGTAGAGGATCATTACTTCACTTTAGCTTTAACAAGCACTTGTACTACCAAAAACTAAGAAGTATATGCTCAACCTCCACAGCAATTACCTAGGTCCCATCAAGCCCTATGACCTTCTACCCCTTTATCAGATCTCTTCCCCTGAAGATACATTCCCTAAAAGGGAGGTCCAATCCTTGGATAGATGGTAGAAGACATGGGAAGCCCAGCCCAAGATGTAGGGTAAGTAGAGGGATGTCATGCCTGGAAGAAAGAGGAAAACAGAAGCCACATCTGGAGAGTACGATGGTATGAGTAGGAATAAAAAGGGACAAAAATTCTTGATAAACCACAGGGTCATTTCTTGCATTCCTCCCCAACCTTGTCTGGCTTTAACACAAAGATGAAGAATATTCAAGGCCAGCTACAACTTTCTTAGAGAACCTGCTGCACATCCAGTTGGGTTTTTTTATACTTCATAAAGAAGCAACAATTTTCCCCTAACTCTTTAGGCATTAGTTCCAGACAAATTATTAAAAAAATAAAATCTTCAACAATTCAATACTTATGCCTTCTCTATTCCAGTTCAGTACAGTGCAACTTTCCTGATACTCAGAAAACTATTCAACTCAAGTGCACACCCAATTTTTTTTTTTGGTTTTAAATTTTGGGGTGGAGAGAAGTGCTAAGGGGGAGCTAATGAAAAGGAGACAACTGCAGACCCACAACTATTTTCTCCATTTCTAGTATCCGATAAAAGAAAAATAAATCAGTGTTAAACACACACAAAGCTTGATTAGAGCACTGGACAGATGCTGAGAAATAAAAAGCAGCAACAATGAATTAAGTTTTGCAAAGATATACTTTTGACCAGACAGTTAAAAAAACAAAAGGGAAACAAAACCCACAAAGCAACTCTATTCAATCTGCATTATAAATTCTGAGAAATTAAGGACTGCTTCTGAATCTTATCACCTTACCTTGAGCATAAGCACGGACATGGTCCTGAGCTTGTCAGCTGTGTAATACTGACGATGCAAAAGAGGGTGATTAGCCATTTTTCTAAGTTGCATCATTGCATTTCCCATATCAGAGTTTTTCTCTGTAAATAAAGAAATACATTTAGTAATAGTGCATAGATGCCTAACACACCTTTATCTCTCAGAAGTAGTTTATCCATAAGAACTCAATTTAAAATTCATCTATTAAACGGAACTTTGGAAAAATTCATGGAAGGGATATAGTTAGAGCTATAGAGCATTAGACATTTTAGAAAGCAAGGGTTTTGCAGTTATGCTCAACGCATGTCTTAGCATAAAAAAAGACCCCGAAAGGAAACAAGGCCCTTACATACCATTACTGTTAATAGTTTTCTTGAGCTTGTTTAAGAGATCAAGGTATAGTTGTTCCTGTTTCTCAGACATGGCACATAATTCAATGAGATCTTTTTTGGGAGGTAGCTGTTTAAGGACCTGACAAAACAAAATCATAGCAGATAAAACATGTTCTGCTGCAAATGGTCAATAATTCTGTACTATCCTACAAACCTGCTTTTAAGCTACTCAACTCATCCTCTCCATCCCAACTCCTTTTATTGGTTGCAACTTCACTAATTCGGTCAGCAACTTGACATACTCAGATCTTGATTTGGATTAATCATCAACCCCCGCACCAAGTAACATGGTCTGCACACTCCAGAACTGCATGAAATAATATTACATGAAATACCTGGAATCTACTTCCCTGCTAATCACAGTTACCCTCTTCAGGGCACCGACCACTGAAGACTGCAAGTACACATTAATGCTTTTTCAGATCAGTAGATTTTCTCTTTCTTTTATAAATAAAATTCTAAATAGATGAACTTAAATTGGTTTTGGATTTTTTAATAAAAGAAACATTTTGATCATCGAAAATAACATAAAACAAACTTTAGTCATACAAATACACAAATACTTGCATATTCACTCTTTCACTCCTTAATCCCTTCAGTTAAAATGCTATTATAATAAAGTCACAAATGCTCAATGGGGAGTATTTTTCACTTCTTGTCAGTTAGTGCATGGAAACAGTATTTGGTGCTCCTAACTAAAATTCTCAACAGTAAATAGTCAGCAAATAATAAACATCAAAATATAAAGCTGTACCAGGTCACATTTTTACATGCAAAATCCTGAAATATAGCTCAAGTTTCTCGCTCTTCCTAGATAAACACCTAAAACTAGCACCACAAAAGATTTCACTTTATATTAAGCTGTTGGTCTGAAAGACTATCAATATTTAATAATATGAAACCAGTACTTTAAAGATAAAATGTTACCTCATCTTTTACTCTTCTCAAGATGAATGGTTTTATTATCTGCTTTGCATGTGCAATTCTCTCCTTTTCATATATGCTTTGTTCTTCAGCACTCTTCTAAGGAAAATATTGGAAAAATTCAATGACAGTATGAAGTTTTCAGTAGTGATGCCGCCACCTTAACTGTTCTAACTTGATGAAAAACCCAGCCAGAACATGCATATTGAACATGACCATTAGTATTCTGAGATATAATGTTGTAACATATTTTTAATTTAAATGGTTTATTCCATTGTTTCATTCTCTAGATTTTCATAATCCTATTAACTGTTTCCATGAGAAGCCAAAAAACCAGAAGTTATGCAGCAGCAGCAGTCTTCTGGCAAAAAGAAAAAAAGTTATTTTCAAGAAAAGTATACATGATACCTACTGTTTTTGAAGAGAACATCCTCCGAATCTCACTCGTGCTACTGCTGAACATATGTGGCATGACAAAATTCAAGAGGGACATCAATTCCAACAAATTGTTTTGAACCGGAGTTCCCGTTAGGAGCAAGCGATTCTTGGCCTGTTTTGTACAAAGTGGAAAGAGCAGCAAGAAACATTAGTCAAACAGGCTAAAAATTATTATTGGCAGAAACAATACAGCTATGGAGAAGTGAGAAAATGAGCTTGGTTTACATTATAACTATATAAAGTTATTATATATATTTGGATCTCATGGCACAATGTCCCTATTAGTCAACAAAACTGTTTACAGCTCTGTGGAGAACTGTGCATATAATTTAAGACAGTCTAAACACCTTCCTGAATTTATTAGGGGTTTTCTTCATTGTTCTGTTTGGGTTTGCTGTTGTTGATTTGTTGTGTTTCGGTTTTATTCTCTTAATGAGTGTGTTAATTGTTGCTCCCGTATCAAGTTCTTCAATGTCATACAGTACTTATGCACAAGTGTTGAATTGCAAGTAAAAATCTTAGTTCTATTGCTTAAAGATCAGCTTCTTAGAAAGGTTATTGATGAAAACATATTGAAAAATAAGTAGCAATGAGTGATCTTAAGTATATTACTATTGGATAAGTACTACAGTGCTAGATCATAATCATTGGAGAGATCTGTACTCAAATTTTCTTTTTCAAAACACTGCTGACTCAGGCTACAAGAAAAGAGTATTTTTAAGCTAGCTTTTCTTGCACAGTCCTATCAGAGCAAGTCCTTAAACCCAACATTTCAGCATCAGTCATCAGAATAGCGTTTTTTGAATTCTTTACTACTATGGGATAAAACTGGGAAATTGCTTAACACTTAAACTCAACTAGTACCATCATTACAGGAAATTTGTAACATTTCTTTGGGAGCTTATCTCCTTGAAAGAGATCACAATGCAGCATCCCCTCCTTAGACCAACACTTAAATTTACTTGCACACTGTTTGTCTAACATTATGTGTATGTGTACTTTACAGTTAATATTCCACTTCCCCCCGCTCATAACTAAAAACCAGAAAAAACAGTTGTCCCCCCTAATCCAACAGTAACCAAACTTCTTACATTAATTGTCATAAGGTGCTGGTAGCGTATAGAGCTCATGTTCTTGAGCATATGACCTTCATCAAAAATTGCATAGTTAAGCTTCAACCTGCGGAACAGTCCTCGATCTTCTGGGCTGCTAACAGCAGAGTTGTATCTGTCAGAGAAAAATATCACTTGCACTTAGTCTGTTTTTTAAAATGAATGCACTGTTATCACAACCAAACCAAATTCTCTAAAACTGTTAGGACCTATGAAGAGAATACAAGAGGGGCAGTGAAATTGCCTGGAGGTAACCAACAATAACACAGTTTACTACTGGCAAGTAATTACAGTGTACCTGACGAGTCAACACTCTCTATAGCACTTTCCAAAAATCTGTGTAAATCTAACCAATTCTAATATGTATCTATCAGCATGTATAGATAGTATCTAAAGCATCTATGACATAGTATCTTACAAAATAAAAAACTCTAGTTACCATTACCTGAAACCCAATTCCCAAAATTGTCTGTTCTATTGTACCACTAGAGGTCAGCAGGACCTCACTAAAGCTCACTTTTTGTAACTTTATAGCTGTACTTACGTAGTTACAATCACATTGAAATCAACAACTTTATTATTAATATCCACTCTGAGGTGTTTCCTATCTTCTTGAGATCCTACAAAAGGACAAAACATGAGTACAATTACATAAATTTATATGCATATAAAAATTAAAGACAGTACATAAATCATTCATCAATAACGGTGTGTATTTAAACAACTGTCTTAATGCTTCCATGACCAATCTATCTTTTCTTCAGCTGACCACACAACTAACTGTATTACTGGATTTATTTCCAAATTGGATTCCTCACCATGGTAAAAAAGGACATTCAGTTCAGGACACCACAGACGAACTTCTCTTATCCAGTTATCTGTAAGACATCATTAAAACAAAAACCAAGTAATTTATACTTTATTATGTCTTACATAACCTCACATCTCAGAATTAAATCAAACATCTAAGTTTACCACAAATCCCTTTAAGTTCTCCTGAAGGCTAAGAAACATTCTTTCTCAATATTGGGAAACTGGTAATATTTAAGAAACTGAACAACACACAACTGGGCTTTCAATAATTCTTGCTTAACGAGCTTATGCTTTAAACTTCTGCAGAAACAGATCCTGCATGGTCTGTAACCACCACCTAAAAATAACACAATGCTTAAGTTTGCAGCTTGAGACAGCTAATTCCTCAGAAAGCAAATCATTTCATGTGTCAGTACTTGCCTCCAGAAGTGCGTCATCAGGACAGACAGTGCCTCTGGGAGCAGGCACGGGAGCCCAACAATCCGCCGCAGCTCCAGGTGTGCAGCCAGAAGAGTGACCACAGGCAACATTACTGTGCCCAAGAGGAAACTGTTTGACAGTCAACACCACCACTGACCACAAACCACAGCAGAGGAGGGTCACTGGCAAATGCCACTTGGGCATGGGTTGCACCCAGATCAGATGCCGCCAGAAAAGTGTCAGGAAAGCTGCCAGTAGTCAGTGCTTCCCAGGCATCCCTATGCTGGAGGGCTTGGGCCAACTTACCACTGCAATTCATGAGCCTCTAAGACAGACTTCACAAAAGCATCTTTGTTTACATATTTATGTACACCTCACGTTTTAAGTAATATGCATTTTTAAGAGTTATGAAAAAAGGGTGGGTTCTAGTGCATTTTGAAAGCACACTAAAAATGGCAATTTCAAACTGAAGTTGAACAACTGGAAGCTTTTCTGAAGATTTTCTGAAGTGTTACAGAGAATTTTAAGTATTATAAAGAAAACGTATTTTTTTAAAAAAGTAGAATTTACTTTCTAAATTCGGCTTGTTACTTTCTCCTTTCTACAATCATTCAACAAAACCAAATTTAACTCCATCAAGAACCATCAACCTCATCAGCTTTGCTGACATATTTTATTCCACCATATTCTTCCTACTTTCAACTGAGGCCATAAAACAATCAGAAAGACAACTAAAAGACAGTCAGCCTCATCATTTTAGGATTTCAACTTGCTTTGACAACTTGCTGTGCAGCAAGGAGGAAAAAAGACATTGAATAATTCAAACGTCATGAAACCTAACCCCAAGCACAGCCTGAAGACTTGGAATTTCGGCCAACATTCAGTAAGTAAAATGACTACAATTTCAAATTCTAACAAGCAGCTTTATTTTTCGTGAAGCATACAGATCATTCAAAAAAATGCCATGTAGGTCTAATTAATTCAAAACAAGCATGCCTTCAATATGGTCTGCATTCCAATTCAAGTTACTTAAGGAGTTGAATAACACCATAAAAGAAAAAACTAAAGGCAAGTTTTCTTTCATTATCTTTGCTTCAGTCTCTCTGTGATTGCTTTTTATCTTTTAATAAAGAAATATTTTTTAAGCTTGTAACTTACCTAATGTTGAAGCCGGCACAACTATCAAATGAGGACCTTTATTGCCCTCTTGGTAGAGATAAGCTAGAAATGCAATAGCTTGAATTGTTTTTCCTAAGCCCTAAGAGAAAACAAATCCATTTAAACAAAATTTACAATCTGTAGACAATAATAGTGTTTTGTACACATGAGACAATTATAGTAAAGACTCAGTAAAGATTAGAAATGTGATTAACCACACTGCTTTAACCACAGAAGACAATTCCTCCTTAAGTGGAACCTCAAACTCCATTATCATTTCAGCTCAATATTTGAGCATCAGAGAGTAATCTTTTCCAATTAAGTTTTCTGTTTTAGTTCATCTCTCAAATAACTTTGGAAACTAAATGTTTATTTCCATTTGAACCAGTTGTATAACGGATATTCCACCTATTTCTGTAATTTTATAGGGAAATCAGATTTCTTTAAGATAAGCCTACATTTCCACCAATGCTCACTTTTACGTTTTCTGAATCATGAATTTAAAAACATAACTATCACAAAATAGGTACATTTTTACAAAATGAACATACAGAAGTTGAGAAACACTGGCTGCTAGTGATGCAAACCAGTCCATTCATTCATAGTTCATCACAAGATAAGCAGCAGCCAGGACTAAAAGCAACAAACATATTTAGCAGCTGCATCACTTTATTTTTTCTGTTGTACAACTACTGGTGGTGTCAGAACTCGACAAAACCTCAACCCATGAGATGGTGAAAATGCTGCTCTGGAGAAGCAGAAGAGGCTACTACCCACTTAGTTTTTCCTGTATTGTTAACTACCTGCCTTGAAACTGATGGAGAAATGAAGAAGATAAGGGCTTGTTACACTAAATGCTGGACAAGCAGAGTGAATTGTATTTACGGGCAAGGAGCTATTAAAACCATGGTTTGAGAATAACCTGTTGTGGTAGAAGCTGCCTGCATTGCATTAGAAGACACCATGTGCCTTGTAATCACTTGTATCAGTGTCCATGAATCTTAGGCTACCTTCAACTTTCAAACTGAAAGTAAGAGTTCAGCAGATTCTAAGCCCTTACAAAAACAATTTGCAATTTAAGTTATACTAGTGAAAACAAATGACTTATAATCTGCTTGAGGCTTCTAGGAAAGCAAAGAATTTAACAAAGTCACTTTTGCAAAACTTTTAATGATTCTTAAACAAGCAGTTTCATACTTACCATTTCATCAGCCAATATGCCATTCAATCCATGTTTATACAGAAGTGCTAACCAGTTCAAACCAATCTTCTGATATGGCTTCAGTTTCAAACTATTAAAAAACAAACAAACAAACAAAAAAACAATCAAGCTTATTAACCACCTTTTATTTGTTTCTCCATGAAACACAACTTTACACTTCTGGTAATCACAGAATGGCAAGATTAACATTGCCTATATTTTAATGCACTCCAGACTTCCTTGTGTAGTGAAAAACACAAACTTGTCACCTGAATACAGAGAGCATTTCCCAAATTGAGTTTATCTGAATTTTCATAGATCTTAAATGATCAAAATGAGTAACACAATAAATACATCTGTTCTAAAACCAGTGATACACAACCAGCTAAAAGCAGTTACAGAGTTAATTTTTAAAATACACAATAAATTATGTGGCATTTAGCAGTTGCAACCCTAAGTTTGCTCTGTTGTACAATTACTGGCTTCGTCAACACCAAACAAAAAGCCAAATACATGCAACCCACAAAACACACTCAATAGCAAGTCACCTAGTTCACCATTTTTTGCCAAAAAAGAAACATCACTGACAAGCTCCCTCTAGACAGTTCCTTCCTCTCAGGTTTTAGTCTCACATAGCTGAGAATCCTTTTGCTATTTACACTAACAGGCTCCAAGTTGCTACTTTGGCCACTCCTCCTTCACACCCCTATGATTCCTAACCCATAGGATAATGCCTCCCACCATATTAATTTCCGTTCCTCATAAGCTCGCTCTCTATTCCTAAAATCCATTTGGAGATTCTTACCAAATTACCTCTCTGAAATAAATCCTTCCCCCAGCACATCCCTGGTGCTGCTCCCACTGGATACAGAGTTCCGGATTATTTTGTACATCTGAACCTCCTGAACAAGATCTTTAGTCCAGCTAATTAACCTTCCAAGTTTGTTCAGATTCACTTCAATTTGGCATCTTTGAAATCTAAGGTCCCCCATTACAGAAGCGGGTTTGTTTGGGCTTTTGTTTGAAATAAGTTGACAACTCATGATCCCATCACTCAGGGTTGACTTTTACATTTATCCAAAACTGAAGAAAGTAAAACAAGGTATTAAGCACTGTTATATATTTTTTTATGTTCTCATCCTCTCCAGCAGCTTCCCTGATCCACTTAAAGAATCTGTTGGATTTCTTCAAGTGCTGCACATCACTATCTGGCTCACTGAACACAGTTAAGTGTCAAACATCTGCAACTCTACTTTCAGAAACTAGTTTTGAAAATCCCAGTCTTCAAGTACACCTTACTGTCCAACACCCTTATAAGTATAAAAAAGGGAAAGATACCTCCGATTCAGAATGGAGGGTTGCTCTATGTTCCATCCACATCCTCCATTTCCAGTAATCCTGGTTACTTGTTTTGTCAGTTTATTTGAAATGTCTTCACATTTATTCATGAGCTTTAGAACCACGTCCCTCTCCTTCAGCAGTATCTTGCAGTTCCACACTATATCTTCTGACAAACCAGTAGTCTTAGTCATTTTTGTAAACTGCAAAATAATAAATTCTATGAATACTGATATTAGTAGCAAAGGTGCTACAGTGAAAATCCACAGCTGCTGCAGACAGTAGTTCAAGCAGGAGACAGCAACAGAATCCTGATTTTCTCTCAATATGTGAAATACTCCTTACACACTTGGTCCACTTCAAACTGTGTGAATTCACACTGAAGGTCATCACTGCAGCTCCCTGCACTGTAAAACTTGAAATCCGAAAATTCAAATTCTATGAAGAGTTCCTAATGTAAAATACAGGAGCTTTAGACTCCAAATCCTCAAGGGGAGGCAACATACAGTGCAAAGTACACTTTGAAGGCCAGGCACACCAAGCGAACAAAACCCCAAAAGGAAGAAAAAAGTGCACTGAATATCATTAGATGTCCTTCTAAGCAAATCCTGTTAGATACTAAAGATACAAGATGTAAGCATAATGCAGGCATCAAGGCAGACTAATGAACCTATGAAGCAGGCTATTGTGTTTTATTATGGATCTGTCTGGGACTCAGCATTATTCAGTTCCAGTTCTAACTCTGCCACAAACAGCACACTCAAACTAGACTTAGGCACATTGGAAAAAAAAAGGGTAAGAAGTTTCCCTAAATTATGCCTAAACTACAGTTTATAAACTATTCCCTAAACTATGTTTTCTGTAGTCACCAAGTACTGACAGTATAGAGAAGCCTTACTTCCACCACTTGCTTTCTTGAGTCCACACTAGTTACTTATTATTTCCTTCCTCTAAACTTCAAATCTTCACTATAATATGGTTATTCTCCATGTCAGTGCCAAGAAGCCTGAAGTTGTGTTGAAACAGGTCCTTTAGGCCCATGGATTTCTCCTGAATTCAATGTAGTGCCATCTGCAGAAAGTACAAAATCTACTAATAAATCTACTAATCTACTAATGTATTTCTGCAGTAACTGGGGTAATATTTGGAATTATAGTATTTTCATACATACTTATGCATATTTCACTGTAAAGAACAGACTTTTTTTTTAGTAATGAATTTAAAATATTGAAGAATACAGGATTCGCTGGATTTGCCATTCTTACATTAAAAGATAAGTAATTTCCAAACAGATTTTTTGAATTTCAAATCAGGGATCTGTTAAAATTTAGTACAAGACTTTGTATGCATATACCCTCCAGAAATTCCTTCCACAAAAAAGGGGTTGCATTATCCAGCTATTATGTGTTAAGTAACTCATTGATATTGCCACATTGCAAAGTACAAGCAAGGTTTCTTAAGGTGAAGTGTATAACCAAACAATGCTTCCATAAAAAAAAATAATAAAAAAACCCTACGGATAAATAGAGTGAGGCAATTACAGTTTGGCAGGGGGGATTTGTTTTGTTGGTGTTTTTTCCACTTTAAACAAGCCCCAGAAAGTTTACTTACACTCATAGGATAAGGAGAGCACATGTCAAACACCTGCAAAGAAGTTTTCTAAATAGACACATCTATTTATAAACAAAAAAGAACAGTCTTTAATAGGTGACTACAGAATCTCAAGATTTGTTTTGATGCCTAAAGCTTTGGTTGGCATGACAGAAATCCTGTAATCCATAAATAAAGGCGTGGAGAATTAAGCCATCTGTTATTAACAGAAATTGTATTGTTTTGTGTCAGCACATTAACATTCAGCTCCAAGTTGCAACAAGAAAAACTTTAGCCACTGGTTTGCATGTGAAACATAGGGTGTTACCCTGTTGTACAGAACACAAAGCAGATCCACAGGTGGCCTTCGGTTTACCAGAGGTTATGACAGCCTCCCACATTCATTTTTTTCAAATGAGGCCCAAAAATGTGAGACCATCACAACAAACTGAACCACGAGCTCTCACAGCACACTTTGAACTGCCACACCAGCACACTGTGCCCACACTTACTTTACACCACTTGAAGGTGATGTAGGATTTCACTTTATTACTCTAAGGGTGAGAGTCAGTCTCAGGCTCAATGAACAAACTCCACTTCTACTTTAAGCAGTTCCCATTTCTAACCTGATGCATTTGCTGCTCCACTTCAATCTGCTTTTGTGCAAGGTGTTTCTGGATCTCCTGCAAGTTTGGTTTTCGTAGAAGTTTGTACATTTCCAGCCAAACAAAATGAGGCAATAAAAAAGCTGTATCTATGCTCTCCTGTATTTCCTAGCTCATACACTCCTACAGTGTACAGAACATGATGGACAAGTACATCCATTTTTGAGTGCTCAGCTCTCCCTTTCCCTTAAAAGTGATACGGTATGTCAGAATTTTTATGTAACACCTTACATCAGTTTAACTTGTGTGCACTCCATAACAATTTCTACAGACTTTGTTTAAATCACAGTCTTTAAATCCTAAACAAGACGGCTTATTTTGTGATTGAACAATATGAATGAAGGAAATGAGAGAATGTAGCAAATCTCACACAGATACAAATGTTTTTACAATAAAAGGAAATTCAAGTAGTTAACGGTTGTACACCCTAAAAATAAGAAACTAAGTAGCATTAAACCCTGTCCAGTTCACCCCCTGCATTTACCAGAAGCAGCATGAAACGGCATTGAGCACACACAGAAGGCCAAGGAACAGACCACCACCCCAGACACCAAAAGCTCAGCTGAGCTCCTTTGGGAGCCAGTCTTGGCTCTGCCTTTGTTTCTTGGCACACACTGAACACAGGCAGGTATTGCTCTTATGTGACCATGTTTACAGCCTCTCTGCTTGAGGAAACAGCACTGAACTCTGTGGTTTCCAACACTGATCCATTCCGCAGTCTGGAAAAGACAGCACTATTAAAATATAATTAAGCACCAACAAGTTTTTTAGAGGAATGAGAATGGGGAGGAAGGGTGATGCACCCATCAGAAGTGCTTCCACCAAGGAAAGAAACCGTGCTGTTTCCACAGTGTGTGCCAGCGGGATATCATCAGGACCTCAAAGAAAATAGGAGATTAAGGTGAGAGCCAAACATGGGAGACTGAGGGGGGACCTCAGAGCTGTCTACAACTTCCTCATGAAGGGAAGCAGAGGGGCAGGCACTGATCTCACTGGTGGCCAGTGAAAGGAGATGAGGGAATGGCCTGAAGTTGTGCCAGGGGAGGTTTAACTTGGATATTAGGAAAAGGTTCTTTCCCCAGGGGATGGCTGGACGCTGAAACAGGCTCCCCAGAGAAGTCACAACAGCACCAAGCCTGACAAGAGTTGAAGAAGCACTTGGACAATGATCTCAGGCACATGGTGTTATAGTTGCGACTGTCGTGTACAGCGACATCCTTGTGGGTCCCTTCCAACTCAAGATATTCTATATTCTATGAAAAGACCTCCCAGGAGGGGAGGTATCTCCTCACAGCTGTTGGTTTACTATCTCACATCTGTCCCAAAGAGCTGTTAGAGAGCTGTACAGACCAAGAAGCCTGCACAGAGCAGGCCTGTACTGAGAGAACATTTCTGAACGCTGGTCCCTTGCACAAAAACTACCTACCTAACCAGACCAACACACAGGCAGATGAACTTTCCTATTCACCCTGTTCTGCAGCCTAGTCTGAACTTTTGCTTCACTTTGCACTCCACCATCAACGACATTCCTGGTGCTCATGCCTCCCTCTCCTGGCTCTCACAGCCACACTTTCTGCTAACCACCCTTTAGTTTGTCTACCTGCACAACCCCATCTGATCCTCTTGTGTTCTAATCCCCAATTCCCAGGCTGCTCCTCATCATCTCCCATTTGACCATCACACCTTCTCTTCTGCCTCAGCTCCATGCCCGGGCTTTGCAGAAGCACCTGGGGCCACCCTTCCAAACCTTCTGCCTCAGAAAGTAATATGCAATTTTAGGTTGTGAATATGATAAGCACTGAGAACAGCATTCTCAGAACATAAACCCCAATTTCATTTGTCACCTACTATGCTCCCTATGCACACTATGTATCCTGGAGAGAGGCCACCAGTCCTTTTACATAGAAGCATCACTTCTCTGAGGAGACACCACACCTAAAGCCTCAAGGACATACCCGAGCACTCTTTACACAAGTTAGTGTTTGAGAGGAGGCACTCCCAGCTAGTCGTGTTCAGCACTGAAGACTGGATAAAACTACCCTCCTAGAAAATGTAGTTGATCTACAGTATGGGCACTTCTAAACTGCCAAAGAAATTTATCTTTCTGAGCAAGGACAACTTCAGCTCTCTCCATTTATTTTGATAACCATGTCTGCTGAATTCTTTTCCTCTGTATTTCAAGCATTACTAGATCAAGTTAAATATTTGTCTAAAAAAGCCAAAGAATAAGTATTCTGAAGTACTCTTATTAGCTTCACGGGCTTAAAATTCATTTATATCCATTTGAAAATTAAAAAAAATCTTAGTCCAACTTAAAAAGGCTGTCTAGAATGAAAAAAGACATTCTAATTTATATTTTCCTGGAATAAAACATTTACAAATAAGTAAGCTTTAGTTTTAATCTCAGGCTGAGACTTAATATCATCCTCAATTCTAATAATGAACAAGTGACAACAACTTCTAGTGCTTTACATTGTGTTAAACAAGATACCATTACAGTAAAAAGAGACTTGAAAATTAAGCCAATTTCTTTAATCCTGTAACTGGATCAGCTCTCTCCATTACTCTAACAATTGGTAGGAAAAATGTTACATTACTGAGCTACTGGATCTTTATAAACAATTAAATCCACACTGATAGAAAACATCTGCTAAAATCTGCTGCAAACCACTTCTGCTTTGGGCAAGTATTCACAATACTACATAAACATGTGGTTGCTGACAGCAGCAATCTTTTTGAAAGACAAATTGTGAACACAAACAGGCCCATGCAGTTTTTTTTCTGTTAAATATTTTACACGTAGAAAAGGAGAACAGCCCTGTAGCAAATATTTCTGCAAGGAATTAAGCTCAGGCAAAATCCAACAAGTTTAGAAAGGAATAGCTGTATGACAGATGTTCTGTGAGAAGCCAAAGGCTTGGGGCAAAACGGCTTTCTTTTGCAGCATATCTGTACCCTGTATTTTTTTAAAGTATCCTCTTGCCTCCCCCCTCTCCTTGCAACACAGCACACAAAGATCATTCTGTTTTCCTTAAAAATCTGTTCAGTATCTCTTGCTGTTTTGTGGTAAAATATTTCACACAACAAATAATAAATGCTACTGTTTTACACATACAGATGAATTTTATATATACATGAGTGGGGGAGGTTTCAGAACACATACTGACAAAAAACCACACCAATTACTCTGCAAGAGGGCCTATGCACACTTATTGCTTTAAAATCCAATACACTAATACATTAAATGAAGACAATCTGCTGTAATGCACTTCAAATTTCTTACCAGGACATTGCTCTTACCATGCCTGATGTGTTGCAGTTCACTGGAACTGCATGAAATGCGAAGGCAACAAACAACCCATGGGAAACATTTGAAAGTAACATTCCACTGACAGTAGATAATGTACTTACCAACAGGTATTGTTTTCCCTTCTGTGGTGGAACGTGGTTTAGCCTTCTGATGCTTTATCTTTTATTAATAAAAACAGAGCAGCCTACTCCACTAAAAATGGCTTCACTGCTTAGCTAGCAAACCATGCTAGAGACTAAGCTGCAGTAGATTAAAAAAAAGAAAACAAAAAACCCACAAAAAAACCCACAACAACCAAAAAATTACCGTCCTTGCATGAAACTGAAAATATCCATGCTGGCTTCTTCAACCATGGAGCTACCCTGGAAGCTGCTGCTGCTGTTATACAAGTGTCTGCAGTAAAGGTCCTGCCACGTTCTTCCCTCCTGCATCGGTTTTCAGCTACAAGAGCTCAGAACAGGCTAGCAAACACCTCCTTCCCAAGTGAATGCTCTAATTTCTTCTTCTGCAGTGAAATCAACCAACTTTCTATGCTACAGAGTGAGTGACAGTAATGTCAGCCAATCAGCTTGAGTTTTTCAGAAAAATCACCCCTTAATTCATTCAAAATCAGGTCATATGACACTATTTGAAATGCTATTGGCTTAGGAGGTACATAGCATTTTAGTTTAATCAGGATAAGGCCACCTATCTAAGCCTCCCTAGGCTGAAGCCACCTTGACTCTAGGCAGGCTGGGGATAGGGAAAGAAGAATGCAGACCTACCAGAGCCTCCCAGCTGTTAAAGGGCCGGAGCGCGATTATCTTCTGAGCCTTTTTCTGAGAACACTGGGGGATTAGAGTCAGTTCACCTGGCGAAGCATCCTGCAGGAAGCTGAGGATTTTTGCTTTGTAGCCATCCTCCATTACTTCATCGCTGCCACCGTAGTCCTCATCGAGGGAGCTACCACCATCTTCGGACGCGGACTCATTCTCCGAGTCCGGAGTTTCTCTTTTAGTACTCCAAGTGCTCCTTTTGCCTTTGTCCTTTTTCTGAAAGCCATTCTGCTCTTTCTCAGAATGCTTCTGCTTTGTCTTCTCTTTATTCTTGTCACTTCTGGTCTCAGTGGAGGTTTCAGTCCAGTCAGAAGCTTGGCTTCTGGGAGGAAATCCCATTTCTACGCATGCAATATGGAAGGCAACAAGTCAATGCATACTGGTCAAGAGTGAACAAAAACCCGCATTGTTCTTCCAAAATAAAACTTATATATCTGTAAAACACAATTCTAGGATTTAATACATAAGAACTCAACAGTAGGTGTTACTGAGAAAAAAATCAAGTCTGTATAAAAAATGCAAGTCTGTATGAAACATATAAATAGATCCAATTTTGAGTACAAGATAAGCAATACTAATTTGCATAATGCTCAAATAGTAGGTGGTTTTAAGTAACTATCTTAAAATACATGTTATCAATGCCATGTAATATTTGCAAGCTGCAGAAATAAGAGCAAACAGTTAAAAACTCTGACATATCACAAGCATGAGATACTGTCTCACTGCATCCGACTGCAGAGATATTAATTCCACTGATTTGAAAAAACAAGCTTTCTTTCAGCAGGAAAATTGTATATTTCTTCAATTCTAATGCTTTGCAGTACAGTATTAGAGGTGGGACAATGAAAACATACACTTGATTTACTAAAGAAACTCAAAGAATGAGGTATTTCCAACCAAAATAATCTTACTGTCTTAAAATAAGACAGAAATTATTTAACGGAGCACTAGCAAGTAGTTTTCAGAGTGACTTCTATGGGTTTTTCTTCCCTCATTGGAAGAAAGCACTTGAAGTTTCTCTTCTGCCCAATCCCAGCTTGCTGCTGATTGATTCCAAACCCAATGTCTACCTTTTCAGAAGCAGCAGTAAGGAGACAACTTCACGCATAGTGACAGCTCTCTCCACTTCCAGTTAAGAACACTGCCCTACCCCAGGTACCCTTAAATAGCTGATACAGCAAAACATATACATCTGACAGCTGTGTAACACTAAAAAGTAATCAACTCATTAAATGGTATTTAAGTTATAACTTACAGATTTACTTGGAAGCACTGTTTTTGTTCCCTGCCACATTTAAAGTAGTGGTATCTACAAATGAATTGCATAATTTAAGGCCTATTTCTAGTACTTTTCTCTCCTAGAATATATTTTAAAAGGAGAAAATAGCATATGTCACTTATCACCAATGCAGTTCTTCACAGTTACTGATTTAGAAATCAGCAATTTACCAATTACTCCAGTTAAAAAAACCTTATTTTTAAACAAGCAGGAAGAGGGCAAGTGTCCAGCTTTCACACATTTCAAAGTATATTTTAAGACATATCCATAGATAATTACAGCTTTTTATGAATATCTGTATTAGCAGGGCAAAGACATTTAACTCCACTTACAGAGCAAAAGATCAAAACACAGAAAAATTGAGTTTCTTCTTTTATCCTTCCCAAAATACTAATTTCAAGTGTAAGTGCAATTTTCCAGGCATGGTGTCAGGACTGTCATTGCTGGATATTAGAAAATAATTGCAGCACAAGTCTTTTTGTTTTGTCTTGGAATAAAATGGATTATAAATCTGTCTTTACCCTCATCATCTGCAAATACTGTCAGGGCCTCTAGTGCTTCATCATACACCCAGTTATGTTCCTGAAGTACTTCTCTCAGTTCCTAGTAAAAAACAAGACATTTCATATTGTGATAAGATAAACACAAGCTAAATTTCTCTGCCTAATAACATCAGGCAAAGAAAACACCTGTAAGTCAGATGATTCAAAATTAAGGAAATCAAAAGCAGAAAATCCTTCAGTTACTCCTTATACACTCACTGTAGGCAGAGCTGCACTCCACTTTCAAAAACTGTAAGAATACACAAACAAGCTTTGCTTCCGGCAAATTAAAGCACAGTATTGAAAGGCCCCAACCAGTTGCTGAATATCATCTGGTATTAAAGTAACACAAAGCCACAGTATATCTAGTGGTCTGGGGGAGAAGAATGTGCGACAGAGGGACAGATAATTTCCCCACGCGTTTTTATAACAGGTCATCAAATCTGACTACTCCAGGCTTTTCACAGGGCCAGAAAAGTAGGATGAGAAATTCCAGATAGTCCTAACGACATCCAACTGCTCTCAGTTCAGGACAAGTTATATTTCAAAAGCAGCAAAGGCCTTCCTACCCTGAGGTCTTTGTAAGAGTGCTGCTGGTGTAGGAACTGTTTCATTTGGCCAATCAACAGCTGCAACTTTCTGAAGAAGTCAAAACCTGATATGCCACTAGGAAACAGGAGCTCACCTCCTTATCCAATCCAGGGAATATGTTTTGCAGCTTCTTCACAAGCATCTCCTGCCTCTCCCACTGTCTTTTGGGATCTGACTCATCCAACTACATTAAAAAAAGAAATCTATTAGGTTTAATATAAACTACAAGTAGAGAAACAGATGAAAATCTAATCAATATTGCTTATCCTTTAAAAGGTGCTCCAAATGACAAAAGCAGTTAAGACAAATTTAACTTGAAGTGATTCCATATACATAGTCCATGATCAATATAGGACCAAAGCCTTCATAAGTAAAGAAAATCTCCTTAGTCATAAAAAACTGGCACTCTTTACTTGATGAGCACACGCAGTGCAAAGTTATATACCAAAATATAAATAATTTAGAACTATCTAGTTTGTATTTCTTTAAAATCAAAAGTTATTAGTAATTCTGATGATCTTTAAGGCAGAAGATGGCAGCGTTGACATCAGATTAGACTACCAAGCATGCACACCAACCAAAGCCTACAAACATGTTAAATGGTGCATTTATAGTGAGATTTCTGTGCTAAAAAAAATCCACAAACACTATATCACACCATCAGGAAGTCACATCAAAAGCTGTACAAGTTTTCCTCAGCAGTAGCTTCAGTAACAGTTACTATTAGCCTGCAAAAAGGGAGGTTTCTTATAAACAAGTGCCAAAACTTTCACATGCCACAAGTTGCTCCATTTTGTATTCACCACAAAGAACTACATCAGTTTCTTCATAGATCTTTCTATGCAAAGTGGTTACAGATCTACTTGTCTACAACAGAGATACCAGCAGGTTTGATCAATATTTACTTTGATGGAAGCACAAACCAGATCACCCAGAAGTACTCCAAGTAACAGAGGACATTATTCCTTTCCTCAGTGAACCTGCAGTGCCATTAAGAGTGCAGCTACAGTCCATACAATAGCTGGCAAAGTATGCTCTAGCCTTAGGAATTAGAGAGTAAAGCAAGAGTAAAAAAAGAAAAAAACAAAACCCTGCAAGTTGTCTCGCTATAGTTCTCTAAATGAGTGCTAAAAACCCATGTTCCAGATTTTATTCCAATCCTTCCCCTTTTAGTTGTAACGAAACTGTTGAGTACAGAAATCAAACTGCTGCACGAAACCAGGTCCAGTGAAGCATTATTTGCTAGGCTGGTTAGGTAATAACTCAGTAAATTCTCCTTTTATAACCTAACCCAGGAGTTTGGTGAGGAGGAACAAACTCAATTCACACCTCTCTTTCAGGAAGAAGGGGACTATTTTTGCTTTAATGGAAAACTTCCTTTATTTGGTTCTGACTGAGGACAATATTAGCCTGAATTTCAACCCAAAGACAGTCACCCTTCACCAATGAGCCCCCAGTATTAACTGCAGAATTCCCTTTATCTACCATAAGTGTTTTTCAAGAATGTTTACTGGGATGCCTGGGAGACAGACTCAGGACAGTACTGTAGGACTGTGCAAATCTGACACATACCAACCTGAATGCACCTTGCTCCTATGCATGACATTGCTCCTATTTATTAGCAGAGGTCAAAGGAATTATAAATGTAACAAATTCATTATTCTTAAAGATTTCCCTAAGTCATGGTTTCAAATATACAGGTCAGCAACAGTACTTCTGTGACAGAGAGTAACAGTAGCAACTTCATCTCTGAGGAAACACAAAGGACCTGACCAGTCAAAGTAATTCCCACTGATGTTCACAAATACTGAATGATGCTCACCACCTCACATACTGCTACCTGTCATCAACCACTTCCACCAAAGCAGGGAACTGGGTACTGTGATACAAATCCACAAGCACTGAAGAACAAAGCAGGTAATTCCAATCAGCATGCCAAGAATAAGCAAGCAGAAAAAACTCATTCAGATGGTAAGATCTAAATTTGACTGGATTTTCTCGTAGAAGACAAACCAAGACAGGCAGTTCCATTTATTTTACAATGCACAGAGAGAAAAACACGGTACTTACAAAACTTGCTTTTGACTTCTTTGCAACTCGCACATTTCTGGTTTTGCCATTTGTGGAAGAATCTCTTGCTTTCCTTTTACCAGAGGCAGCTTCAAAAAGAATTGACACAGAAAAGAAGAATTAACTACTTTCATTAAGTTCACCCCAAAATAGTAGGATAACTACTGTACCGACACTGTAGTAGCTACTTATTACCTGCACAATATGTTTACCAGTCTCCATAACAGTTTCCTACTATAGTCCACAGATACACTAAAACCTCTGAAACTTGAAGAAAAGAAGCTGCGTGAAAATACATGTTTATTTATCTCTGTCTTCTTTAGTAGTTTGGCAATTAATCAAGCAATTGCCTTTCATATATAACAACTGAAATAACATTTAATTCTTTTTTTACAATTGCCACATGTTTTTGCACACAAATTGCATAAAGGTGTATCTGCCCAGGTTTTTATTCAAGATCATATTTAATCCAGGCTGAATACCATCTGTGTGTTGGAATATATACATCACTGACAATTTGGAAGTGCTGATGACTGATTTCTGGCTCAGGTGCACACCAAAGAGGTTACCAAACACTTTTTAACATTAAATCCAGATGTCTGAAAGAAAACTATGCACATCAAGTCTGTGATAACCTCATTACTTATGAATAGTCTGAGCCATAACTTTCTGACTATCTTTGGGCCCCGGTGATTATCAAGAGATTATCATCTCAGCATTGAGACCTGCCCAGCCATGTGCATTTTCAGACTGTGCAGAGTTCATGATGGCAAGAACACGTTACCACTCTTGCTGCACATCAGCTTTGCTTGAAACAGCATTATCAGAACAAGTCAGCAAAAATTCCTAGTTCAGGATCTGAAATTGCACTGCAAGTTAAATCTTTTTTTGAAGAGTAACTGCCTGCAGAGCTTTGATGTCTGATAAGAGTATCGCTGGCCAACCTCCCCTCCCAGCCTGCCACAGGAGACCAGTGAGCAAGCACACAAAAGAAACTACACTTATTTTCCAATGCAAAAGACAGTCTGGATGACCAAAAGAGTTTTAGTTTGGAAAATTAAGTAGCCACATCTTTGCACAAGAAGACATTTTGTGTAGAAATACTTTGAAAGAAATTTTCTGCTAGACTCATTCACTCTGAAATCAGAGATGTGACATAAAAATACTGTAAAAATATCATTAAAACATCCCAAAGGCAGAAAAGTATACAGAATTCTTCCTCAAATGAAGAACCTAGCAGGAGATACCAGAAAACACTAATAAGATTTTTTTTTCAAAGTCTCTGTATCTATGCATATGGATAAAAATCATGGAATCATAGAATGGTTTGGGTCGGAAGGCAGCTTGAAGACCACCTATTTCCAATGCTCCTGCCATGGAGGATGCACCTTCCACTAGACTAGACTGCTCAGAGCTCCAGCCTGGTCTTGAACACTTCCAGGGATGGGACAGCCATAGCTTCTCTGAGCAACTTGTTTCAGTGTCCCACCACTCTCACAGTAAGTCATTTCTTCCTAACATCGAACCTAAACCTAACTCTCTTTCAGTTTGAAGCCATTCCCCCTTGTCTTATCACTACATGCTCCAGTAAGAAGTCCCTCTCCATCTTTCTTGTACACTCCCTTCAGGCACTGGAAAGACAATATATATACGAGAGGCAGTTCAAAGCATCCAGAGAGTGTGCCAGTGGAGGACAGGTGGCTCTCCTTCACCATTCAGACCTTGACCTTTCTGCTCAAGACCTAGTTTAAGCAATATTGCCAGGTAAAGACATGCTACTAGCTTAAGTCTCAGAAATGTGTGATGTTCTTGATATCAAAGCTAAGAGCTGTCAGGTTCTGACATATCTTCATATGCACATCTTCAGTGTGTCACATCTAATCTCCATACCTGTAAAAGGTCTGGGATGTTTCTTGTTTTAGCTATCAATATTTATTTTAAGCTATAAATGAAAGGTTTTGTCATTTTGAAAGGACAGGAAAATTCAAGGATGCCTTGGTCACACTTTTTTAGCAAAGCCATGCTTCACAAGACTGTCTTGCCCCGACCTCTCACACAGTCAACGTTTCACAACAAGTAAAGCATATCATAAATTGACAAAGATAAGCAGATGTTCAGTAATGTCTCCATTTTTAAAAAATGTGTCCAAAATGTGGTGATTTATACTATCACTTTCAGGCATGCTTAGTCCTAACTAAATATTTTATACAACAGCTGTGATCAGTGAGAATTTTGCTGCCAAGAAGATTTCTCTGGGCTTATATGGAAAGGACGTGAAACAACATTCTTAGATCAACATGAAAATGGCCAAAAGGCAGGGCCTACATACCAGAAATCAAAGTGTTTGAGTTCAAACACCATGAAATGCAATAAAGTTTAAGGATATAATATTAAACCATTTTAAGCTAATATAATCATAAGCAGTGAAAAGTAATCATAGCCTTACAGGAAGGGATTTTTCGTGAACGGCAGTACTCAGAATTAGTATGCATCTCCAAAATATGCCAGCATACAAGAAATCCCATCTATAGAATCTGACCATGCACACAGTGATAATCCCAAATTTTTGGTCTGGTGAGTCAAAAAACCCCACCAAACAACATAAAAGCAACTCTTCATTAAAATTAGCCTGAATGTTCTTATAGCTTTCTTATAATGGTTTAAAATCTTTGAAGTCATATATAAAAACCAGAAGATGAAAATACAGTAAGTACAATAGGGGATTCAAATAAGCAAAAAACTTTGTACTTTTAAAAGGGAGTATATCTCAGTTCCCTAGACATATTGATTCCAAATCCATAGGATACTGCATGAAGACATGAGCCACTTAGAAATACTAAAATAATCAAGAATGATCATAAACAGCTTTTTCCGCCATCTCCCTGAAGATCTTTCAAGAAAATGATTGAGAACTGAACTGTAAACAAGCAGTGGTCTGCTTTTTATAATCACATCAATATTCATACAGACTTTTCACTCTTTCCCCACCAACTCCAATAAATCAGTCAAAAAGTTTAAGACAAAAGATTTAACCCTGGACTTGGGCCATGTCAAGAAACAAACCCAAAGGCCAAAAATTAAGACTTTTTAACATGCCTAACGCTTTCAACACTCCCACACCACATGCTGGGTTTTCTGTTTTGTTTTGATAACAATATGAGGCTGCATATGTTCAGGCGCAGAACAAACGTCCCTAAATAAGCTCTGAGGATTCAAAAGCATGGTTTGGGTGACATTTTGCAAGAGAACCCTGAGGATCTATCGAATGTTTAAGACTAATGGTTCTTATTCAGAATTACAAGCAAGTCTTGAAATCAACCTCAACAGAAAACTCTGATGGGCCTTGGTACAAACAATATCTAGTTAAGAATGGTTACATACTCCAGTATACTTTTTCCATACTAGCAGATTGCTCACTTACAACATCTAGTATTACTACTAACTTACTACTATTTGTCTCAAGATCTGGGCATAGAAGGAACCAGCAAGAACAGAAATCACTTAAGGACCCATGTGTAAAGCCATCCTGAGCTTCACAAAACAAATGCCCCTTTTTTGCCTTATTTATGGATTTTGGTCCACAGCCTCTTCCCATCTTTCCCTTTGCAAGGCCTGTAACTTCAGTTTTGTGCTACTACAATAAACAAATAGTGTAACATATGCTTTACCACTTTTTAACTACCTCCCAACCAATTTCAAAGAATTAGGTACTGCTGCTAAAGTTCATGTTTTGGTTTTGTTTAGTTTCTTTTTCTGTTAAACATACCTTTGTCATTGAGCTTCAAACCAGCAGCTACTGCTTCATCCATTGTGTGTGATGAGTCTATCAACTGCAAAACAAAAAAAAAGTCAAGTGCTAAGTGGAGATATTTAATACAATTGAACAGAGAAGACAATGCTGGATCAGCTTAAATGAAATACACCTT
The DNA here is from genome assembly GCA_013396655.1 of Campylorhamphus procurvoides. Lineage (NCBI taxonomy): Eukaryota > Metazoa > Chordata > Aves > Passeriformes > Dendrocolaptidae > Campylorhamphus > Campylorhamphus procurvoides. The sequence goes on along the minus strand of WBMV01006571.1, from coordinate 834,514 downwards.
AAACACCACCCCAAATACACATGTATTATGAAATTCAAGAACAAAAATCAAATAGGTAGCAAATGAGCCAGACAGATCATATAAGCTGTATTTGGAAACACTTCAAAACACATACCAGAAACCATTTTCAATATAATTTTATTTATTATCACTATTTCCCTACTTCACAAACGGATTTACTTAAAAGCTTTTTTTCAAAGACTATTCAGTGCTACCATCACAAAACAAGACACAAAAAAAGTAATTTATTAACACAAAAAGCACCTCTATACGATTGTCACATTGGTCCATTTCCTCTGAGTACACGCATGAAATTTACAACACCCATCAAAGTTTATCTACACTTCCCTGCAATCCTAGATTCTTTCTCCATTCACATGTAATTTCAAAATAGACCCTTTTTATAAATTGTACATTGAGACTTTCAGAATGACTTTCACAAGTGAGAACTGCAACAAAAGCACTTAAAGCAACAAACGTGAAAAAAACCCACAAAAAACGAAGTTACAGGGAGTCCCAATTCCCAAGTATCTGTCAAGGTTTGGAAACAGATTCTTACAATTTTGCTATAAACACAGAATTTCCTTTTTGAAAGTCATGTGATTTTTTCCCTAGTAGCCTTCATCAGTTGTGTAAGGTTTGCCAGGACAGACTGTTCTAGATCCTTCATGAAGGAACAACAGATTTGCCTAATAGTCTTCTGCCCTCCTTCAAAAACACCGCAACTATGTAACTGCAGATAAATTTTGCATATCCTCCACTTCTTACAAAGTTCTGCTGATGGAGGAGCTATCTTACATTCTCCTGAAAACAAACATCACCAGCACTATATACTGCTCAGTAGCTAAATCACAAAATAGCACTCAGATATGCCACATATCATTTCTAGCTACTTTCCAAGCTACAACGAACCGTTATCAGTCTTTGGTTCAAAGAAATTCTACACAGCCAAAAACTGAAAAAAATACAGTCTGGACATATACTATATCAATTTTATTGCAATGAGAAGAAAATGAGGAGAAAAATCACAAAACTGCTATTTGCAATTCTTCTTCCTAAAGTAAAGGAAGTCTAAACATACCGCTTGATCCACTGGGATCAAACCACCCTGCAAGGAGCACCAGTAAAACATCTGTGTTTCTTTAATGCCATTTCAACAACCAGGAAACTTAACAGATTAATTCAAACGCATTTACCTATGAAAACTGAGCTAGTGAAAACCTAGTTACCTATCAGCACTGAAAAGTAACTTTGTTAAAAACACATTTTACTGTACTGAATGTATTTTACTGTAATGAGTTATAATAATATCATAATGTTCCTGTAGATTTGCACTGTACATTGGACAATGGCCAAGAGTATATCACGTTCACATGTCAGTATAATCAGAATAAATGACAGTAAGTTGAAACTTCCTCTTTTTGCCTCATGGAAGTGCTAAAGGTTAAATGTTAAATGGTTAAAAGGTTGCATGTTAAATGTTATAAATGCAGCAGTGCAATTATTTCATCTGCTGGAGAGGATGGCAATGATTTCACTCATTCTGCCTTTAATCAGTTAGCTGCACTCCATCAATGGCAGTTCATTAGTTATCAACAAAACCAGTCAGAATTAAGCTTAAACACCACAACAGTAAAAAATAATAGAAAAATGCTCTATACACTGAAGTTTACTGTTGTTGAACTTATCTAAAGGTATTTATATAGCATCTGGGAATATATGTCACTTTTCATATGTATCTAAGTGCCTGTGTATGTACTTACATGTATATGGAAGTGTTATGTGACTGTACTTCCCCTAAAATGCTACTTTTATACAGCCTTTTGATATCAACAAAATAACAACGAAGACTTGTATTGCGTGTGCATGGCAAGGTCTGACTGGGGGGCGGGTTATAGGGGTGTTATCTGTGAGGACCTGCCAAGAGCTCCTCCTATGTCTGATAGAGCCAATGTCAGTTGGCCACCACTGCCAATGCTGAGTCCATCAGTGACAGTACGTCTGGGATAACAGAGTTAAGAAGCAAAAAGGGAAGAGGGGCAGGGAGGAAGGCATGCAAGCAGGAGAGACGAGGGAGACTCCATAAAGAAAGTGCCCTGCAGACACCAAGATCAGTAGAGAGGGAGGGGGAGGAGGAGCTCCAGGGACCAGGGCAGAAATTCCCTTGCAGTCCATGGTGAGGCAGACTGTTCCCCTGTAGCCCATGAAAATCCACAGTGGAGCAGAAAATCCACCTGCAGCCCATGGTGAAGCCCACACCAGAGCAGGTGGGTGCTGAAAGGAGGCTGTGACCCCATGGGACACCCATGGGCTCCTGGCAGGACCTATGGATCATGGAGACAGAAGCCCATGCTGGAACAGGTTTGCTAGCAGGACTTGTGACCCAGTGGAAGGGACCCACCCTGGAAGCATTTGTGTCTGAAAAACTGCACCCTGCAGAGAGGGACCCCCAGTGGAGAACAGAAAGAATGTAAGGAATCCTCCCGCTGAGGAGGAAAGAGCAGTAGAGACAACATGTGATTAACTGACAGCAGTCCCCAGTTCCCCTGCACTGCTGGGGCAGGAGGTACGGAAATCAGGAATAAAATTAAGCCCAGGAATAAGGGAGGGATGGGGGGAAGGTGTTTTAAGATTTGGGTTTATTTCTATTATCCTTGTCTTGAACTAATTGGTAATAAATTGATTTTCCACAAGTCAAGTTTGGTTTGCCAGGACAGTAACTGGTGAGTGAGATCTCCCCATCCTGATCTTGACCCAAGAGTCTTTTGCTCTATTCTCTTGCCTATCCAGTGGAGGAGCAGAGCCACAAAGCAGCTTTGGAGGGCACCTGGCATCCAGACAGGGTCAACCCACCACAAGGCTGGCTGTTCCCTGTAATAAAGCCAGAGCCATAGAAATACTGCCTATGAAACAGTCATCAAAATAAATCAAAGAACTGAGCATTATTACTTTTAGTAATTCTTGGTCACTTCTTTGGGGAAAAAGTTCCTTCAGTGTTTGCAGCTTTAAGTCTCTGATGTCTTCCTCTACACCCTTCTTCACAGCTGGCTGCTGATCCCCACCATTTACAAATGCCAGCTTGGGCAGTTCATCTTCAGACTGTTCAGCATCATCAGACTGTTCAGAGCTATGAAGAAAAAAAAAAGCATTAAAATTTCTTTTTGCTTATGAATGTTTTACTCTACCAGAACCCTACTGTAAACTAAAACCAACAGGAATGCACAAAATGTGTTTAAATGCATTCACTAACTATGACTCAACCTGTATCCCAAGTGATACCTCTACTCAGGACAAAGTCAGGCATATGTTAAGTACAGACTGCTGTTTGCACTAAACACATTTTCACTTAGCAAAGGGAAAAAGAAAGGAAGAATGGATGAGGGAAATACCACGACTTCCTCTCATACTGTGCTGTATAAAAAGTTACTTGCCAATTTAGCAACCACCACCTTAATACATTTCATCATTTCAGCTACCTGAATTACATCAGTCTACCTCAAGTTTGTCTCAAACAGTCTCTTTATTTGCCCAACATATAAGCAGACGTTGATTAAGATCTTTGTAAACACTTTCCAGGTGCAGTATCAACTCTGTCCTAGTTCTCAGGTCACTGAGAAAGAAAATTCAAAGATCCTTATGCAGCATACTAAACATATAATGAGAAGACCCTTTCAGAAATAAACAGAGTTTACTGGAAGGTTTATTATTAGATCTAACCTGCAGAAAAAGCAATCCATATGTATCTTTCACAATATTCAGTTGCACAAACCAGACTGAACATAAGCACAGGTCTCCCATCCTACTTCCTTCCGTAGACACATAAGAATCTCCTTTTGTGACTGCAAATTAATTGAACGGTACGGAGTTTGCCATTTCATGCGGATTTCACCATCAGAAAGGCTTGCCTGCAGGTCTCTCTACACAGTACAGGTAAAAGACTAAAAATAGACCTGGTTTTCCACACTACATCTTTCTTAAGCAGCTGCAAGGGGCAGATTGCAATGCAATTCTGGAAAAAACAGTAACATGCCACTTATATAAAAGATACAGAGAACCATAGAATCCTTTTCATTCAAAAGGCACACACAACTACATGGGCTCCCTGGTTGTGCCTCCTAAGAGTAAGAAGGTAAGAAAAAATGACCCAAATTCTTCCTCACGCCACCAAGCTATCAAGTTTTAAGTCTCAGAAGGTGAATCCTACATCCACATTAAAAAAAAAAGTCTTAATGAAATGTCACATTAAAATTCTGTTGGCATATTTCTTATCTTTTTGCACTGATAGGGAAGAAAGTTTCTTTAAAAACTGCATTGAAAGAGAAAAATCTATCCAAATGAAAATACTGACACTACAATTATCCTATCTTTTCCTATCAGGGAATAACATCTAGATACTTGTCAACAAGGCCAGAGTTGCAAACATCATAAATCTTGCCCTCTCTGTATAGTCACATTCTTATCAAGCACGAAGAAACACCCATTTAACTGCTAAACAACCCAGACCCACAAAACATTGTGCTAGAGTTCCTTTTTTCCAACAGAGTCCAGACAGTGCCTGGTAGCAATGTACGTGGCACACTTCCTTTAAGGAAAGACATGTTCTCTACTCTATACTTTCTGCTTTCTGTTCTATTCCTGGTTAAGAATGAGGGAAGATAAGATGCTCTGCCAAAAGAAAAACAAACAAAAAAAATCACAAAACCCTCAAGAACTAGGTAACACATGCACTAAAATGCACAATGCAGACAGTCAAATGACCAATTCTTTGCAAAGCCAGGCTAAATTCAGCAGAAACCAGAGCTCCTAAGCCTGGACAGGTCCAATCTACCACCTACCATACTCTCACTTTGTCTGTTAAAACAATCAGAACAGCCACTTGTGAGAAGTTTAGTGGGTTCCATACACATCAATTAGCATCTGAGACAACACACTATGCTGAAGTGTCAGACACTGGGGTGCCTGGTGCATAAGAGACTTAGTAGTTGCACAGGAATACTGAAGAGTAGAAAAGAGCACAGCTTTCATCAGTCCCACTAGGAGTCACTTTGTTGTCTCTTTCTCACTCCCAGCAGTCACAGCACAGTACAGGAATAGCAAGTTGTGGCTCTGCAAGTTGGATCCTGCATGGTTTATCAGCACTGGCTCCACATGGCACAAAAACCACTTGTCCTGCTTCCAGGTGGGCTTGATCCTAGAAGCAGTGCAACTACATTTATGCAGCACTGCACAAAAGCCAATTTGGTGCATGCAACCAGCTGGCCATCCTGTACCCTTGCACAAGCTACAACTTAAACCACAGACAGAAACAGGAGCTTACTCTACTAAATTTTTTTCCTCCGTCTCAAGCAGCTGCCTTTAAGTTGAAACTTTGGGGAAGATGCCTTAAAAAAAAAATTAAAAATACAGATTTTCAGGTAATAGCAGGAATATGCATAATTTCATATCTGCTGATAAGCTTCAGTAGCTCCATGCTCTGCGTAGGACTGAAAATCTGACAAGAGACTACACCTGTTAAGGCTGTGACTCCCATAAAAGTTTTCTGCAGATCAGTTCAACCAAACTATCAAAAAAGAAAAAAAAGCAGGCTAAGCCATCTTGTTTTGTTTAGCACAAGAACATTTAAAGGGCACAGACAATTGCCACATAGACATGTAAGTAGCAGGGGTTTCTTTAAACCATTCCAAATGGTTGTAGATGTCTATCCACATTTTGTCTCACCTGCACCCTCACTGGTGCATTTTTAGCACACACACAAGTGACTCCTGGACAGTGGCTCTTCCCTCCCAGTGCATTCAAAGATATAGATTTCCAACTCACTTAGAAAGAATGCTTTCACTAACAATAGCAAACACACCATGCAACTAATACTTAAGTTTACCTCGGGAACTCATACTACACACTGAAGCTCTACTTGCTTTCCTGTCCACTACAATTTCATATTAAAAGAGTGAGAAACAAGCTAAAATCAACTCCAACAGTTTAAAATTAATCCAGGAAATATTTTAGGGTTATGCTTTCAAGTTCCATTAAGAGGATTTCAGAGGGGCAAATGCACAAACATCACAAAGATCATTTAACATTACAGAACTCCTCCCTCTGAGAAAATGTCTTAGCTGAACACTTGTTCCCTGGAAATCCAGTAGAGTTTAGTTAGGGGCAGGTATATCAGAAAGGAGTAAACCAGAACCCAACCTAGCCTCTGATTTTCAATTCAGTATTTCAACTTAGAACACCACATCAATTTGCACAACCATTACAGAAACCTGGTTTGAAGCGTACATTACAGCCGTGTCTCTCCTCAGAGCGCTGTTTTCTTTCACAGCACTGAAGTGTCTTGGTTCTTCATCTTCGCTGTCTGAAAACGCGTCTAGGACCTGCACACGCCGCTGAGGCTTGAAATAAGATTGTTTCTTTGTCCTCTGAGCTTCGGGAGTTTCTGGGATGGTAGGATACTCTGTGCAAGCCATTTCAATAAGAGAAAAAAAAGAAGACAACTTATAACTTCAAATATTTATTTGTACTTAAAGCATCAGGTAGCTGTGATTTCTTCCGTAGAGACACCAGCCTTTCAAACAGAACTCACATCCTTATCCAGAGAAAATTCCTGTCAGCCATACTTAAAAATTCTTCATTTCTTAAAAAAACTTACCTGGCAAAAGATCTTCAGCCCTCTTACATCAAATAAATAATTTTTATACCACAAAGTTTAAGAGAAGATGTATTTTAGGTTAATAACTACTTATTAATACATATTTCTTTTTAGAGCAAAATCCACTGAACTACTTCCAGGATGATCAGAACACAGATAGAAACATAGGCATATGACTGAAGAGAGGAAGACTGATGCACGGAGCAGAGAACATGACGGCTGCAGAGAGCATTTTCTGTATGAAAGAAATCTTGCAGAAAATAAGTTTAAAACAACTCACTGTGGCAGCACTGGATGGAAAAATAGATAAATCCTAGAAGTACAAGCAATTTATTGACACAGGAAACTAACAGGTTTTGAAAGGGAAAGGCACTCAATAAACTTTAAATAATATGATACCAAATGTTACAGAGTGCACTGCTGAAAAGAAAGAAAATAACTTTAAAGTGGATAAAGTGGTTAAAGAGATGGGGCTGAGTGTAACTCAAATTTAATATCTATGAGGAAACATATATAAACGTTCAATGATAGTTGAAAAATAGCAATCACTGAAGCTGTAAGACTTTGAGTTGTTAAAATAAACTTTCCTGTCTGACCATCCAGGAGCCACCCTGGCAGTCACCCTTACACCCTCTGAGCTGGGATTGAGGTTCCTTCACAGCTACACACCTACACTCACAGTCAGGCCAGGTTTCCCATAGCAGTCTCAGATGTCCAGATCCTTCATATAATTTAATCATGATACAATAACTAAGTAACAAAATAACAACTCAAGCCGTGTCTCTGAGGAGTGACCCAGAACAAAACAAACCCCGGGCTTTTAAACCCCCCCAGTCTAAGCAGGGGAAAGATCTGTGCATTGGCTCCTGCTGTGTCCCTCAGTTCCAGTCACCCAGCCCCTGCCACAGCCTCCTGCCTGGGGCTTCTGCCCCCCAGAGCTCAACCTGCAGCTCAAACAGCAGCTGCACTCTGAGCTACCTGCGCTGACAGAGTTCCTCAAGAGGGTGACCTTAGCTATGCATAGGAAAAACCCAGGATAAGGGGCAGAAGAATCAGCTACGAAACTCCTGGCAAAGTTGTGTTTTAGTAGTACAACTATCAGTGTAAGTCCTGTTATAAAAGGATCTTAAATCCTCATAATGCAAGAAGAGAATCATAGGCATCCTCTCCCCTCTTAACACAACCATCCTTACTTAAAACTCATGTGCCTGTAAACGAAATACCAGTGGTGCTGCTAACTCTGGAACAACTTCAGCTGGAAATAAAGCTGTTTTCTTCTGCCTCCCTTCACTAATGCAGAACTTGCTGAATCAAATGACTACAGAGTGCAACATTAGTTTTCAAAGCTTATTTGTCAAATGACACTAGACACAGATGAAGCTAGAATAAATTAATCTGATAAATGCAGAAATGAGCTAAATGAGCTAGCATCTAGTTCCTTTATCTGTGATAAAAGGCCTCGATCTTAACTGAATTATCATAAAAATCTAAAGCTTTCCTATCACTTTCAAAACACAAGAGAGGATTAAGGCAATGGTTTTTAGAAAGGGCAAAAGCCTCAATTTGCAAATTAACCTTGGTCTCTTGGAAAGCCCATACACATGTAAACTAAGGAATGCCTAAAAAGTGTTAGTCCTGAAGCAATAATACATTGCCCCAAGACAGACCTCTCTGCATCCAAGACCAACATATTGGCAGCCAAAGCTTCCTCAGCAGTACCTTTTTCTATCTGTCCATTTTTGGAGGTGATGTGTCGCTTCACATGGTGATGCAGATGCTTCATCTGAAAACCATTTAAGTTTTTAGATGAAGAATGAAGAAGAGCAAGAGAGACTTTTAGAAATGTTGCAAAGTTGGGTTAGCAGAGCAAGGGCTACCACAATTGGACAGAAATAGAAGATGCATAAAAATATGTGACTGGAAATACCAAAACAGATCTATAAGAAACCCAAGAAGCTGACGTATAATGAAATGAACAGACTTGATCAAGCCAATTTTCACGATCTTGGTCTTGTAGGCTAGACTTAATTCCAAACATATTTATCCTGCACATAGCATGGCACAGAAATGACAGCACTCACAAAAACTTTGCTAAGAAGCATCGTTACTGGATTTTAAACCAAAACAAAAACACAAGAAATTTTACAGAAAATAGTACAGTTTTAAAAATAACTTTATCCTTTACAGTATAAACCTTGGGTGAGGTTTATATTTAAATAAAAAGAGTATTTACTGTTTCACTTGGTGACTTCTCATTTTATTTAGCAATCATTGTTCAGTCTTCATGACAACCTCTAATTCCCATACCTATAAAACACTGACTGGGGGGGAAAAAAAACCAAACCAAAGAACATTCTAACCCTCAAAAAGTCCCCAGTCTTTCCTCCTCCTTCCTCCACTGAACAAAATCCCTTATTAAGGGTGGGGTGGCAGGGGGAGAAGTGGAAACCAGGGGTCCTCATATTTAGAGCAAATTATAACCTTGTAGAGTAATAAGAGATTAAAGTTATTGCCACAACATGTAGTTATCAGAGGCAGAATTTTCTGATTATAGACAGTTTAAAAGAACTATTAAGGAATGCCTGCAATCATAAGACCAGTATTTGACTCTAAGGCCAGAAATAAGAACACACAGAGGTATCCCTACCTGTAGACATTAACTTCAAGACTAAAAGCCAACAACAATCCATTTTTTGCTATCACAAAAGAACACACTGCCCTGTAATTCTAAACATAACCTCCTACTCAAACCATATGTCACACTGAGAAAGCCAGCTTATTCTCTCCCAAGTAAAAACAAAACTGAGGTAATACTTCGACGCTTACCATGTTGACTAACACTGTCCAACAAACATTATCAAATGGAAAGCAACTTCCACCTAGTTTAGAAAAGTAGTATCAAGCATATGCTGCTCAAATTTACAAGCAAATAAATATTCTGTTTTCAAAGGAAGGCCTTAATCCTACAGGTCAGCGTTACTCTAAGATGTTTCTTAAAGAGGTCCTTTTATAATTACTCCAACACATCTTCCTATGAACCCTCAGAAAAGTTCACTAGGTGCTGCAGGCATCACCAGAAACGCTTTAAGTAGAATTATACTCTATGAACTGAGACATAGGCAAAAGGTGTGACTTCCTCAGAATATAAAGGAACACTTTGTGAGAACAAAGAAGTGCACTTCCCATGTGAGTGAACCTCAGTATTGTAACCTGAAAGTGCAGTCATTTGGGATACATATTCAAACAGTATGGAGAGGATATCAATAAAACCAACCATCAATAACAGGATTATATATTGTAATTTAATCTACAACTTTTATTTCAATTAATTGAATACAAATCTCATTTTTATACTAATGATAATTATTCTAGTTTGTGTAGTTCTAATAGAGTTCTGCTCCATTTCTACAACTGGTATAATTTCATTATCCTAGCACACCAGACTACTTACATAATTAAAAACATTAATTAAGAAGATACTTCATTGTTTTCTTAACAGACTAATATTAACCAAACTATTCAGTAATACAAATTTATATAGGAAATTGTAGCCAGCCACTGCAATGCATTTCTCCAACTCTTTACACATATCTTTCAGCTACAATTTGATAACTTTCCCCATGGCTGGTTTCTACCACTCAGTTAAGTGGCGTTCAAAATTACTGCCTACAACTCGGCTGCAAACACACTACAAGCTGTGTCATTTTCAATACACACAAGTGTACCAAGATGACCAATTCCTCTGGCCATCCTGCCACAAACTGCATAAGGTGTGCATGTTCAATACCAAGTGACAAGAAGCATTACATAAAGACATAGCTGGGGCACAAAACCATCTACCAGTATTAGTTTGTTCTGGGAAAACAAAATTAAAAAAAAAAAGATAACAGTGCCTCATGACGCAATAGACATCTGACTATTTTTTTCAAAGATGAATGAAATTAAGACCATTATATCTCTTTGTCAGATGCATATTTCAGGGCACTTGATAAAACAGGTATCTGAAGAAATACCAAGGAAATTATACTGAACTATTTGTACTTCTGAAGGAAAAAGTCTGATCTTAAAATTCTTTTTACATACACAGTATGATTACACATTACCAAATGAAACAGGACAAAAAAAGGTCATCATCTATTTAATAGGTTTTTTTGTTCATGTAAGTGAAATAAAGAATGGTCTCCTCTTGTTTGCCCAGTTTCCTGTACTACTCTTTTGTTAACACACTTTGTCTTCAGAAGAAATAGGAGCAATTGTTATGCTGACATGATTCAGCGAACATTAGGGCAAGTTATTTTTGCTTAACTTAAACTCCTTTTTGTACAGAACAACTCAATAGTCTGACCTGTTTGTGTATTTAGCAGTAGAGAGCACACAGTGCCCTCCATGACAAAATCTGAGTGTTTTATTTTTGGTTAGCTTCTGTAGAGGTAGAAAGTGTGATTTGATTTTCAAAATAGTTATTAATTCTTTTTAATACATTACATAACAATGATGTAAACAAAATAAGGGGAAAAAAGTCACTAAACCATTTCAACTTCTTTAAACAGAGTATCGGTGAAAGATGAAGCACTATGTAAATGCAAATCACTTCTAATTACATTTCAATTTTAAATGATAGTTAGTATCCCAGTTCTACACCAGCATTTGGTCTCTTTTTTCAGTTGGGCATTTGCTGTAACTTTGTTTGCTCTTGTATTCTGCTCAGTTTTACTGTTAGCTATCATCTCCCACTAGTTTCCCTCACAACTGCTCACCCTTTCACTACAGTTCTTTTAGGCTGTCATTCATCTTTCATTATCTCATATCTAAACTCATACTTATCAATTGAATATTGCATCCCTTCTCCTCCCCAGTCCTACCCATGCAAAATACAAGCCAAGAGAGACCAGTATTTTAAAAAACAACAAGCTCCAAAGTTTGTTGGCAGTTATGGTCTAGTTACATGCTTACACTGGCAAAGTCTACAGGCAGATTAAAGGAAGAAGTATAATATTATAATAAAATGAATCATTAAGACAAATAACCCACAAAACAAGCAGCACCATCCATTACTTTACGGCTATGCTCACAGTTCAAGAAGGGTCCCGGCACTCAGCACAAGACAGTGATTTATCACAAACAGGAAGAGAACACCCTATTCCAACACCTGTTCCGTGTCCTCAGAGTGCTTGTTTTTCCAGACAACTGCCAAAGGAAACCAATAAACTAAATAAACAGACCTTTCACATTTCCATGAAAATCCCAAGCTTTTGCCTGAAGAGGAGGAACACTGATGCAAAACTATAAACACAGTCTGCTTGTGAGAATCAGTGACAGGTTTCTCAGTCCTTTGCAAAACCAGGCCCAACTGAAAAAACCTGTTTGTTTTTTCTTTTCAATTTCATCTGTAATATTCCCATTGCCTTACTCTACTCCATAAGTTGTCTAGAGTGTTGTGCTTATCAAGCAACTAAAAGTTGTATTTTTCTTTGAAAACCCTGAGATGTTAGTGTAAAATAAGTATCCATAAACAAAGTTAATATACAGGAAAACATAACATACTTTCAACAGTTGAAGCTTATTTACTCAACTTAAAAAAAAGTAATTTGAGAAGGCTTCCAACTTGCCTGTAAATGCACGCGTTCAAATAGAGCGCATGCTGTTACAAATGAGGATACTTTTGTCAAAACTATGAAACGTATGCACAGAAAAACAGTTGTAAAACAAGTAAAGAGGGGGAAAAAAAAGACAAACACTAAATCAAATATTGTTTTATTTCTAGAAATTAGGTACTTACACTGCTCTTATGTACCTGACTCACCAGTTATATCTGTCACATCCGAAGCCGGAGTACCGGGCCTGCTGCTGTCGTCTGTAGCTTCGTCCTCATCCCCTCCAGCGGCACTGCCCACTGCAGCCGCACCCGGTGCCTCCGCCCGGGCCGCTGCCGGGGACAGCGACTCCGGCTCCGCGCCCTTCCTCTTCTTCTCAAAGCGAAACCGGTCCAGATTGTAGAGACTCATATTGTCAAACTATCCCTGCCGTCCGCGGGGCTCCAGGGCAGCCTCTGTGGGAAAACCCGGGAAGAGGAGAGAGCGGGCCGGGCCCATCAGACAGACGCCGCGAGAGCGCTGCTCAAGGGCCCGCCCGGGGGGCCCCGGCGCGACCCACGAGGCCGGTGCGGCTGTCAGGCCGCGGGGAGGGCCTGCCCC
>WBMV01006571.1:743325-821582 GCA_013396655.1 Campylorhamphus procurvoides | reverse complement strand
CAGGAGCGCTGCGCGCGGCTGGCGGCGCGCGGGGATGACGTCACCGCACCGGCCCAATCGTCGCGCGCGTGCGCCTTGGCGCCTTTTGCGTGGGGAGCGGCGCGAGCGATTCCCTCAGGGACGGGGCTGGGAGCGGGTCCCGTGTGGGGCGGGGGGATCCAGCCCCTCCAGCCGCCCGGGGCTTCCCCGCTGTCGCCGTGGCAAGGCGAGCTTGCGCCTTCCCGCCCCTCACACCGCACGAGGGCTTGTGATAACACAGCGCTGTGCAGGGACCGCAGGAGAACCGTCATGAAACATCTGGAGCCCTAAAACACGGAATCACGGGATGTTTGGGGTCGGAAGGGAGCTCAGCAGATCACTGTCTGGCAGGGACACCTTCCACTGTCCCACGCTGCTCAAAGCCCCATCCATCCTGGCCTGGAGCACTTCCAGGGATCGGCAACCTGCCAGTTCATCACCGCACTCACAATAAAGAATTGCTTCAATACCTCGTTTAAACCTACTCTTTCGGCTTGCAGCCATTACTCCGTGGCCTGTCACTACATGCTCTTGTAAAAAAAACCTCTCCATCTTTCTTGTAGGCTTGCTTTGGGTGCCCAAAGGCAACAATTAGGTTACCCCTAAGCCTTCTCCAGGCTGAACAATCCCAACTTTCTCAACCCTTCCTCCTAGGAGAGCTGCTCCATTCCTCTAATCTTGGTGTCCCTCTGGTCTCACCCCAACAGGTCCATGTCCTTCATGTGAGGAAGACCCCAGGTCTGGATGCAGCACTCCCAAGTGTCATCTCACCAGAGTGGAGTAGAGGGGCAGAATCACCTCCCTTGACCTGCTTTTGATGCAGCCCAGGACACAGTTGGCTTCATGGGCTGCAGGTGCACATTGCTGCGTCATGCCCAGCCTCTCATCCAGCAACACCCCCAAGTCCTTCTCGACAGGGCTGCTCTCCATCTGTTCATACCCCAGCCCTGATAGCAGGGATTGCCCTGACCCAGATGCAGCACCTTGCACTTGGTCTCGTTGAACCTCATGAGATTCCCATGAGCCCACTTCTCAAGACTGTCCAGGTCCCTCTGGATGGCATTCCCCCCTTCAGGTGTGGATTTAGGGCAGTTTTCAGCTTAAGTTCCTCAACATGCTTCCAGGATTGTGTGCCTTTGGCAAGACAGATGGAGAAACACCTTTTGAAGTCTTGGGTTAGGAGCCACTGCCAGACTGGACTTCAGCTGACGGTGTGTGGGGTGGCAGGGTACATGTAGCCAGGTCTGCACAGGCAAAAGCCCCTGAGGTCACCTGACATTGCACAGAGAACCTTGCCAGGGCTGAAACAGTGGCCTTAAATATTGAAGTAGGGAGAGAGGTAACAACACTAACTTTACACATCTCCCCTTCAAATACTAGCCATCTGTGAAATAAAGTGTTTCAAGGCCTGACAGAAATGAGTAGATATTATACTGGGGAGCCAGGTGCAGCAGCTATTAAAAGCATTCTGGAAAGACTGTGCTAGCTAACAGAAAAACAAAAAAAAGCCACTTCCCCATCCATCGTGCCAGCCCTGTAGTGCTGAGCTCACAGAGCACTCCTCTACCGTTGATGTTATTTGCCTTTTAAATTGGAGCAGCCCAAACAGCTGACCAAGGATCGTGGCTGTGCTGTACTAGGTTGTGTGCCACTGTCAGAATTAGTTTTTGCAAGGCTGCATGGAGACAAGGCTCACTGTGTTGTCTGACAAACTGTCTACATTCTGAAAGCCAGAGGTGATCCACCTATTTCCAGAAATGCCACTTACACATAGGTTACCTCTACCTGGAGTTTCTTTGTATCAAACTTAGTTTCTGTCACCAGTAGTTAGCACATCTAGGTCTTGGCTACCTCATACTAAATCATGATGACAGTGATAATAAAGTTTGGTTTTCTGAAGGTTTCCTTCATGGGCATTGGTTGGTGCTCCCTTTCCCACTGTGCCTTTTACAATACATCGTGGTGCTCAACAGTTGCATTCACCCAGCATAAGCAGATGGTTCCATCAGGCAAAGGGCAGAGATAGGTGGTATGGGCTTCAAGAGGGTTTTCCACCTTGCACATTTAAGTAGTATCTCCTCTTACTCCAGCCTCAGAGGTGCAGCACAACAGTTTGTCATGCTGGTTTCCACTAGAGTGAGGAAAAAAACCCTCAGTGCTGAGCAGACAGGTAAGCTTTTAGAAGCAAAAGGATTTGGGGGAACCATTTTCCAAATCAATCTTCAGTGAAGATGTCTTGCCTCCAAATCAGATGTTAATCTAATATTTAGATAACAGATGAGTTGAAATTTTTTGGAATCTGCATTCTGCTAATCCCAAATTCTAATAAGTGGCAGTGAATGGAAGAGAAGACAGATTTCCTCCACAGAGGAGGATGCCAAGACACAGGTGGATTTGCAGACTGGCTGGTGTGTGTTCACAGTGTGTTCGGTGCAGTTCAGAGATCATCTGAGGCTATCCCCTCAGGCTGTCCTCCGAGGAGGCAGTTCCAAGGCTAGGCTCACTGTTGATGTATAAAAAGGCAATTGGCCTAGGGCTTTCATGCAATCAAGAGGTCAGTCTGAAAATAAGAGGGGGTTTTGCCTGTCAGCACATGCTCAGATTACTACTGACTTGAAAATCCACCCACTTAAAAGGCAAGTTACCCCAAAAATGGGTATAGAGCATCTTGTAGGTACATCAGCTCCTTCACAAACCTGGTGAGCTTCCTTGTAAAGCATTAGTGCTGCTGTAAGCAACTCTAATGTGCATGCCTCATGCAAACGTATAGCAACATATGTAAGTATCTGAAGTTTTAGTACACTGACAAGGCTTAGACCATTTTTTCCATGAGAAGTGGATAACAAACCATGTGATAATTGTCAAGTTACATTGTTTGGCTGACTTTGAGGACCACAAAAGTAGAGACAAACGGGCTGTGAAGCTGCAAAACTGAAAGAGTAATATTAGAAAAGCTGAGAAAAGAAATATGAACTGGAGAAAGCAAGTGTGATGAGGAGCATACACTCAGGTCAGTCTGCATTTGTGACTCAACAAGGCAGTCAGGAACACCAGTCTTGGGGGAAAAAAATTAAGAAAAACAACATGAATTCCAGAACTTAGTAGAGAGAAAGTTCAAGATACCAAGTTCAAGACTTGGTAGAGAGCAAGCATGGCAATGAAAGGGATTAAATTCAACACTCCAGAACATGTCAGATTTTAATAGCATT
This sequence comes from Campylorhamphus procurvoides, assembly GCA_013396655.1. NCBI lineage: Eukaryota > Metazoa > Chordata > Aves > Passeriformes > Dendrocolaptidae > Campylorhamphus > Campylorhamphus procurvoides. The sequence continues at coordinate 818,355 of WBMV01006571.1, read as the reverse complement.
GTGCAAACAGGAATTAGCATGAACCTAGAAAATGCTGCAGCAGATTGTTTCATTTTTTTACAGTGCTTTGAACTTGAAAAGACTGGGTAATTGGTAGGTATTAGTATTATTAACAAACTATGGTGAATTCCTGGCAAGCAAGGCAGGCAAAATGTCTTTTTTGAGGTGCTAATGACACTGGTTAGACAGCTCTCACTTACTGAAGGACTGACAGATTGCTGTCTGCTATTGTTTTGAAGGCTGATTTGTGATGGGTTTTTTTTGAAGAATGGTAGCAGAACTTTGAAAAGAATCTATTTATATACAGAATTGCTTTTATATGCAACATTAAAGCTGTTAAATTTGACTTGTTGTTGCTTAAGCTACAGTTTTGTTGCTATGCCAGTGATAGAGGAGCATACCAGATGGTATGTAGGACTTATGAGATCATTATAGAGGTTTATAGAGCAATGATAAATAATAATGGCCCAAACACTCAGAGAAACAAAAGGAAACAAAAAATATCACTTTAAAGTTACTCATTTTGAAATTGATGCAAATTGAATTTGCATTATCCTTAGTAGAGGTAAATTCAATTTTAAGAGTTTGAAAATAGTAGTTAATATATGTTGAGATAAAAAGAGTCACATTTTATATTACATTTTACAAATTGATGAGGTAGTAAAATTGTTGTTTGTTAGTAAACAATGAGCCAAGGCAAAATGTGTTTGCAGCCATTCTTAACAAGTCTCTGTTATTTCAACTATTGTTCATGCCCTTTTTGTGCCCTGTCCATTCAAGAAGTATTAGTGAGGGTTCTGCTTTGCACTGGGGGAAAGTCTACATTAACTACAACATGAGAACACACTGAGGTTTTACTGTGGTATGAAATCAACAGAGTCTGTGACACAGATATGTCCTTACAGCATATCTGTTGGGGCTTGCCCCCAGATACTGTATAGCATGGGTGGAAAGTGTTTCTGCTTTGTTATAAGTTGTGAGCAACAAGAGAAGTTGTGAAATGCAGATGGGTTTGCACTCCATCATCTGCCTGCCCATAGCACATGCTGTATATGCTGAGCAGTGGAATGCGCAACAGAAAAGTTTTGCCTTTTTGTCTCTGAGTTTCACTTCCAAGGAACTTCTACTTATTGTAAGGACTCCTGCTTCTCTTTCAAATTTGGGTGAAATTTGGGTGTTCATTTCAGAAGGTTTTGGGGGGATCAGGAGGAGAATTTACCTGATTGGAAGCTTGTCCTCTCCTCCTTAGGAAACTGGGCTAAATGTTGTGTAACAGCAGTAAAAGTAACAGCAGTTAAAAAACCCAAAAAACAAAACCAAACCAACAGTAGAAAACAAACCAACAAAGAACACCCACAACAAACAAAAGCCAACCAACCAAACTAATAAACAAATAAAAAAAAACAACCAAAAAAAGACCCAGCAGTAAATTACAGTAATTTGAATATGTCATGTTAACTCATGGAGAAAAGCCCAAAAGGCATTTCTGGACTGTTTAGGTGCTGAGAAGTTGCCTTAGTCTTACAGGATCATGATAATGTGCCATGGGGTTAGGAGTGCAAACTCCAGTATTTGCATTGTCGAGCTCACCTGGTCATCACCTCTGGCCTTTATGTGCAGGGTCTTGGAAGGGACACAGAGCAAACTCATGCCTACACCAAGGGAGTTATTCTTTCACCAGGTGTCACCTATTAATGCTCCTGCACACTTAGACTTTCCTCATTGTCTCTGTATCTTCCTTTTCATATGTAGTATGATTCTTATAAGCTTTCCTACACAAAGCAGGAATCACTCTTGATGCATGCTAAATAGTACTGATTGAAAGGAGTAATGCCTAATCTATTGTTGATTGCACAAAGAGTAGAAATCCACTAGTTATTTCCAAGCAATACTTTCTGCTTATGAAATAAAATTTTGAAAACAAATATTTTATCTGAATATTGAAACATTTATGAATTTTTTCCTTAGAAAATGGTGAATATTACTTTTAAAGTGTTTTATGTTTTCTCACAGTCCATTCATGATTTTAGAATAATTAAACTGTGTGTAGTACCAGCACTGGCATAATGCTTAAGTAAAGGATTCAGTCCAGGGGAAACAAAAAACCCCAAAACTTTACTGCTTTCCATACCTATTGGAAATGGTACCACTTCCATTTTATGTACCTCTTGAAGGTGTGGATGTTATGATACTACAGTTGACATTTCCTCTTATTTTTCCAAGAAATGAAAACAAGCTAGTCTGAATTAGCCTTGTAGGTTGCCTGATGAAAAGCTCAGTTTCATGTAACATATTTAGATCTATGGTTTATTCCAGAGTACTTTTCTCTGGCCAGATCTGTTCCTTACAAGCACCCACTGAATTGTAAATAAATCTGCCTAAGCTTGGAACACCAGTTTCACTGAAACAATCATGGAGTTTCACATTCCATTTTGCTCCCACGGCAGATCATCCATGCAGAGTTCCTCACAGGACTGCAGAGTATCTTTAGGTAATTTAAAACATTCATGATAGTGCATAGTCAAGGATGATCATCTACTGCCCAATTTGTCTTCTCTCAACGCTCCTTATTTAATGGTGTCTTACATCTTCTGAGCACTCAGAATCTACACTGGGTCAAAAAATTATGCAAGAAAGAACAGCAGAAGTTGCTGTTTCTTTAATACTTAAGGAGTTTAATGCATCTGAAAAAATGCAGCTTCATCAAAATCAGTTTTGCCTGAACTGCTGAGTATATGACCTTTGGAACAATAAGAAGGGACATAGAAATTTATTCCAATAAGCAATTGCTGGTATTATTAACTAGTGAAATACACAATATAATAGTGAGCCTTGACATTAATTTATAACAGCACAGGTCAGGAAGCACACTGGATTACCTTTGAAGATTATTCTAGTGTTAAGGTATTATTTTAAGAAGTGGGAACATGTCTTATAGACCTTTGCATAAAAACCTGCTGTAATAACTTCGGAAGTTTCTTTTAATACAGATCTGTGGCTGACAAAACCTGCAATAATAGTTTCTACATTGTTGGGTTGCTAGAAACTTGACATATCTAAAAAAAACCTCCATGTGTGAGCTCAGGATTTGATTCTACAAGATGACCTCAGGATGGCAATGAGCTTAAGTTGCTCTCTGTAAAGCTCAGAATGGATTCAGAATGAGACCCTTAGAAAGGCATTTTGATGATACTTTTCTACACACCTTTATTTACTAAGTTACATTGCAAAAAAATGCCCACAGTTTATTAGTCCAATACAGTTCTTCAGCAAGACAGTTTAATTGTTTATAAACACCTTCCAATTTCTCCTTATACCAATTCAGAGTTTGTATGTTAGAAGGAAAAGTAGTAGCATGTTAAAGCTATCAATAACAGCCCAAGGTCAGTAGCTGATGACTGAAGAAATAACCATAACAATCTTTAGAAACAATCTAGTCAGTGTAAGGAACTGGGTTTCAAAGGCGATCATGATGCTGTGAACATCAGTTTGCCAGTCCTCACAACTTTGAAGGGATCTCAGGGTAAAAAGTGTGTGAACATATATCATTCTTGAGGATTTCAGGTTGGCCATCTACAGCAGAGACCTCCTGTATTATTTGTAAATCATAGACAAATCACTTTCTTGTTTTAAGGAACCATTTGGCAAGGAGTATAACCTCAAAGGTGGATGCCAGAAGGTATTTTTGTCCTTCTGAGTCAAGTGAAACAAGTACTTTTCCAGTGTGTACTTGCATGCTTACTTTTTGGCTTATTGCAATCAGGCTACACTGCTGCAACTCTCCTATACTGTTGCATTTTTGACATTGTCTAGTACATAAACTGACAGAGTAAAAACAAACAGGAAATTAAAGTTCTTTGGCCCAGCATTCATATAACTGTCCTCATAATTCACCAAAGCAACGCCACAAGGGCTTGCATAAATAAATACGCATGAAAAGCTACATACTTGCACCAAACATTTTTACCCCTTTTTTTTTTTTCCAAATTGTATTTATAAAACCTGATCCAGCTATTTTTTCCCCAACTACTCCTGAGGGAGAGAACAGCTGAAATGGACTTCAGAACAGTATCTTTCAAGACAGAATTTATTTAAGCAAATAAAATTTATTCACTAGCATGTTATTAATGCATAAGCAGCAGCAGAGTTCTGTCATGTACTGTTCTGAGTCTCACAGAAATTGGAGCAAGGTATATACAATCTTTTATTACATACATTTATGTATTATGCCCTTTACTTTGTCTTTAATTCATGCTTTTAAATTCTAAAGCCTCATTTTACTGCAAATAAAGTGCTAACTTGACTGCACTGGATAAAAACCCCCACCTAACTAAAACACACAGAGCAGTTATTTTTCTAAAAGAAAAATTAAAATAGTTCTTTGAGCTATTTTTATACTTTCTTCAGGTTTCTTTATAACTTACTATATTTTTTTGCTTCAATTCTTGATATTTAAAAGCTCGAGTAATGGTGCGTGTAAATGACTCGCATTTAGAAACAGATTAAGTACAGGTATACTTCCACTCCTAGGATCAGTGTTGCTTCCTTCATTTCTGTTTCTGTAATTGGAACAATGCACTTTGTTTCATTTTATGTTCCAGAAAAATAAGCCTTATTCCTCAAAAGACATCTTGATACTAGAAAATGTTTTTACTTCTTGTTTCCAAACTCGATAATCTCATTAAGAAGCTCTCTTTAAAACTTTGGGACATAGAAAGCTCACACAGGTAAACTGAGATTTTACATAACATTTTTTAGTAGTAACTGCTATCTAGGTAAATTTTTTCATATCATTATAAGCTTTGCAAGACAGGATTACGATTATTAAGTATTAGCACACAGTGAAAGCTTCACACATTTGGGGGAAGGATGACAATTTCCTGTCCTGTCTGTGTAGTGAGATTTTACATTAGGGTGAAAGATAATTTTCAGGGCCATGACATGAGCAGCTGAAGCTTGGAACACTTTCAGTGAGAGAGATTCATTATGCCAATAAAATGCCAAGAAGTTATAATCACTTAATGCACACCCACACATTTGCCCCCCACACACACCTAGGGAGAACAGCCAGCATGGATTTGTGAAAATGCAATGTGAAATGTATTTAACTTGTTTTGAAGCAGAGCAGGAAGGTTTATGAATATGGAGAAAACAGCAAATGTTATATATGTTGACTTCAGAAAAGCTTTTTGCAGTTTGTCCTTATGACATATCAATAACTTGGGGTATCCTATGATATATCCATAGGAACACAATCCAGAGCCCAGTAGCGACTGGTCAACCATTCTTCTGCAGAAGCAGGACTGGAAGTGATAACAGGTCACAACACTATGAAAAATGAAAATGCCATGTTTTGTTGTATTAAAACAATACATCCCAAAGATTGCTCTTTTCTTTGAGTAGAAATGTTACACCCAGTGGTCAGTAAGGCAAGAGCACTGTGTCCACTTTGGGACATACAGGTTGTTTTATTGTGGTTGAATTGGACATAGTTCAGAAAAGACCTCCATTTATTCTCATTTCTCTAGATCATGGCCTTTAAGGGAAGGTTAAGAAAATGGGATGTGCTGAATTTAAAGTAAAGAATACCAAGGAGAACATGTCTTCAAGCACACATAAGAATACAGCAAGGAGGTAGAGAAACATCTGTTCCCTATTTTCGTGAAAAGCAGAGCAAGTAATGATTGCATTAGGCTTAAGAAATTCTTTCAAATCGTAGAGATAATTAAACACTGGAGTATAACATCTGGTGAGGTTCTGAATTCGTCATCATTAGGAACTTTTAAGAACCAGTTAGGCAAACATCTGTCAAAGCTGACATAGTTATAGTTGATCCTGCCTTCAGGCAGAGAAAGAACTGGATGATCTCCTGCAGCGTCTTAAAATAATTATTATTTCTCAGTCTTTGTCTGTTTCCTTAGTATGCTTTTCCCACCTCCTTAATCTGTCTTCTTGCATCCAGTTTTAACAAGAACAACACGGGACAACTCAGAAAGTCATGCAGACCTCATGAAAGATTTCCGTAATTTAACCTTTTAATTAATTTTTACCACCTAAGACAAAAACATCATGTGAACAAGCCCATGCAGTTGATACATTACAGTTTTCTTTGGTCATTATGTACATATGTCAAATGAGAAAAAACAATGTTTGAGTCTATTTACAGCATGGGTTGTAATTAGACTATGAGGGGATGTAACAAACTCCCAAATTCCCAGATCTTGCTTTTAATGTAAGAACAAAAAGAGGGAAGAGATAAATGTTGAATAAGGTTCTCAAGCTATGATGAGCCAAACTGCAGCTTCTAGAGATAGATACTACTGCCTCCAGCTATCTTGTTCTTCATTCGACCATGGCCTCTGAAATGCAGGGATGGTAGCTGCAGCTGTTGCTGAGAGCAGGTGTTGCTGATCTGCTGGGGGCTGGGGCTGGCACCAGTTCTCTTATCCCTGCTGCCACCCACTCTTAGTGATGAACATCAAAAAGATAGATAGACAGAAAGACAGACAGACAACCATGATCAGCATGGAAATAAGCAATTTTCCTTCTCCTCCTGCAATCCCAGCAAAGTCAAAAGTTGGAGCATGGAGATCATATGACTGATGCATCTCTGGCCCCAGAGGTGGGCAAGTCAAGTTGACACAGTAGTCCATAAAGCAGGTATCAACTAATGGACATGATCTCTTACAAACATAATCTTCTCTCTGGTTTTTCCTGTACTTTTTTCTCTGTGAGAACCAGCACAAAAGGAGCTTGGCACTACACGAAGTTAATATCCAGAACTTTTGCAGTTTCTAACTCTTTACATTAGCTTCATTTCTAGGACAAAGCAAGGAAGATGGTGAATAAGGGTTTCTGAAGACTTGCTTCACATTTTAAGGCTTTGTTGAGATTTTCAATTAAAACAGAATAAACCTTTTGGGATGAAAACAAATGTGCCTCTTAATTGGCATAGCACATTAAACACAAATAAACACATTATATTCCTTGCATAGCATAAGCCACTTGCTAAGTATTCCCTAGCAAGTACTATGGTGCCTTACTTTCTATTTTTCTGATATGCTGATAGCTCAGTTTTTGAATACTCATGCAGTCATTAATATTTTTGTCGTTTCTGTCTTAGCTTTACAAAAAAAAAATATTTTCAAGTACCTTCTCTCCTCTAAAAAGACCAATAATAATAAAATGCATATTCTTAGGCCTTTATTTTTCCTATGGTTATTAGGTTAAACAGTCTAATTATTACAAATTTTTTTACTGGAGCAAGGCAGGCTCCATCATCTGCATGTCAAGAATTTAATTACTGCTCCGTTAATGTCTTGAGTGCAACTCTGGAGAAATCTCTTGCCACTTCTATCGATAGCAAGGAATTACTTCTATGCTAAATACCGGCCAAATGAAAACTTTCATTTTCGGCAAAAATCTGGTCGTCAGGTTCCTAAGGAGGGAGAGCAGGACCAGGCATGCTGCTGATGATGTAGGAACCAAAGCAAGCTCGTTCTCCTGGCCACCAGGGGGAGAAAATTACCACTAGCATTTGTAAAGCGCTCAAAATCAACTTAAGGACGCGCCTCTTTCTCTTGCTAAGGCTTTTTGAGAGACTTAGATCCATGAGTTCTCTTATTGAATTAGTTATGAGAAAATGATTCATTTTAGTTGTTTTTTTTCCTAAAGTACTGTAAATCCCCCAATGTTACTTAATTAGCAAAGATAAAATAATTAAATTATTGCATGAATCATGTGCTCTTCTTCTGTTAATGTTGCATATTGCCTTATTTTAAAATTAATCCTATTATTTTTAATAGGGCTAAGTGCATAGTAAGATACTACTTAGCATGATTAAGTGCAGAAAAATACTGCTCTAAGTGAAAGGAACAAATATATTCAAAGTAGCTATGCAGCATGACACATACTTGCATCTTGGCCTTGAATAAACTCTGAATACGAATAGGAAAGGAACATAAAGGAACATAAATTTTGACTTGATATTCAAAGAGTGTGATGTGTGTTCAAGTTACTTTCAGAATGGAAAGAAAAGGTGTAATTTGGTGGGGGGGGGTGTCACATCTTGTTATAACAACTAATAAAAAAGTAGTTGATATTAAATGACAATAATGTGAGTCCCTCCTGTAGCACCTTTTACAGATATCTTCTGTCTCTCTTTCCAAGCAGTTTTTCAGCATGAACTCCTCATATATCGTGTTTTCCACATTTACATTCATTGTGGGGAAAACAACCCCAGAAAACAGGATGCATGGCATAAAAGCAAGTTCCATGAAGGAGCTACTTAGAACTCAATTTTTTAAGTGGCATTGGGTCAGATTTAAGAGTTTTTACCTGTAATTAGGACTGACTACATCTTGTGATCAGGCAGACAAATTTATGGTCAGGACCAGTTTTTGTGTGGAGTATAGATAGCCTTTAGCTCTACTAACCAAAAAGGCAGAAATGATGCAACAGCTAAATGTCCACTAGATGCCAGGCTTCCTTTGCGGAGCAGAGCAGTCACGTCGGCTTTCTGCACTCCTTATACTCATGGCCTCTGTGGAACCCCTCTCGCTGATGCTGTGGACAGAAGCTTTAGTGTTTAGCACCAAATCCTGATCCTATTCAGTCTGCCTCCGGATTTATCTTTGCTATTTCCCACAAATTTTCAAGAGAGGCAAAATGCTTTCCAGAAGGACTACAGAAAGAAGAATCAGGCATTTTGTGTGTCCCTCTTTTCTGTACAAGCAGAAAACTCCTAGTGAAGAAAATGGGATGAGTTTTGTGATTGACGTACTCAATCTGCAAACAAACCTAGCTGAACAATGGCAAGGAAGATTGCTGCCTCTGCCTCCTGTGTTCCTGCTGCTGTCATCAACAGGTAGGTGACCTCCAGCCTCTGGCTGTCATCAAATAGGCCAAACAGCAGCTCAAAATATTGACTTTAAACTACATTGGGGCAATATTTGCTTTCAGACTATCTTACTTCTGTATTTGAGAGAGGCTGCCAGAGTGCAAGCATCCCTCTGCACAGTGGGAGAGGGAGATGGCAGGCCAGTAGCTCTCCCACCACCACTACCACCTGCCTGGGGCAGGGCATGCTCCATGTCTCATGATGGACCAGTCAGAGCACCAGCATGGGGCAGACCATCCTTCTGCAGGACTGCACGTCCCTCTGGGAGGTCATAGCTGTTGACAGTACTACCGCTGCATGCTGGCACAAATTCAGGTTTTCTGTTGGGATTTGAGTTACCTCTAAGAAAATGACATTACTATTGGAAGTCACACTGGCTCCAGTTTCTGAGGAGACCAAAGTTGTGTTGTGCTTGTGGTCTTACTAAATGGAGTGTCTGACTCCCTCATCATTAGAATCATAGAATAATTTAGGTTGGAAAAGACTTCTAAGGTCGAGTCCAGCCATTAACTCAGCACTGCTATATTGATCACTAAACCACCTCTGCAAGTGTCACATCCACATGGATTTGAAATACCTCCAGGGAGGTGACTCAACCACTTCCCTGGGCAACCTGTTCCAATGCTTGACAGCCCTTTCCATTGAGAATTTCTTGCTAGTATCCAATCTTAGCCTCTCCTGGTGCAACTTGAGGCCATTTCCTCTTGTCCTATTGCTTATTACTTGGGACCAGAGACCAACCTCCACCTCACTACAACCGCCTTTCAGGTAGTTGTACAGAGTGATAAGGTCTGCCCTGAGCCTCCTTTTCTCCAGGCTGAACAATCCCAGCTCCCTCAGCTGCTCCCCACTAGCTCCATTGTCCTTCTCTGAACATACTCCAACACCTCAATGCCTTTCTTGTATTGAGGGGCCCAAAAGTGAACACAGGGTTTGAGGTGTGACCTCACCAGTGCCAAATACAGGGGGATGATTCCTCCCCAAGTCCTGCTGGCCACAATATTTGTGGTAACAGTTCAGCTCAGTAGTAGTCTGCTGGGATTAGGCACCTTAGTTTCAAAGAACTGCTTGCAGGAGAAAATGCCTCATTTGAGTAAGAGCCTCTGGCAAGTTAGAAGCTACAATAGTTAAATTACCTATTTCTAACTTAGGACATTAACTACTCAAAAATTACTACCTGTGTTATTCAGAAAGCCCTCTCTTGAATTCAAAATAGGATAATGGATATGAAATCTTTCTGGAAGCCATAACAGACCAATTAATTTGAGAAAAATCACTACTGGAAAATGATAATAATTGCTTGCTTCTGTCTAGCATAACATAATTGCTACTAACAGTTTCATTAAGAAAGAGAAACTTTTTTTGTTCATTCATTAAAGTTCATTTTGGTGAGTGGACCAGTTCACAAGTGTTCAGTATTCGTATCCATGTCTCTTTTCCCTGCTCTCAGATTTTGCCTCTGACTCTGCAGGCCCTTTGTAGCTTTATGGCAAGATTTGCAGAAAGAATCTCTTAAAGACTCTGAACAGAAATCAGGCACTCAAAGGTTTTGGGAAAATCACGGAGTGTAACAGTTCTCTGCTCTCCTAACAGCTCTTCACGATACTCCTGCCATACACTACTTGGTGGAAACAATTAGGGGGGATAGAATAGGGCGCTCTGCCACTTTGCCTGTCATCAGCTTCCCTGTTGAGATCAAGTTGCATAAATGTTAGAGGTCTGGCCAGTCTCATGCTCAGCATTGTCACATCCATAAACCCAGCAGAACTTTGGTTTCATGTCAGAGTAATAGACAAACATGAAAAGATTACTGTATTGCTAAACTTTGTCAGCACCAGGAGCTGGAGATTTGTTTTAGAACTCAATTTACCTTGTGAGTAAAAAGGAAAAATTATTAAATCAGTTGCTAGTATCACATACAGGAGAAAACATTATTCTCTAAACACTTTAGATGAACCAGTCATTTTACACTGGGCAGATCCTTGTAGATAGAGACATTTCTTTATTCATGTAACTCAGTGAGTGGTAAATGAGGCATGCTCACAGAAGTTATTTGGGATGGAAATGAGTCTAATTAGTCTATCCAACTTAGGAATAGCACTGTGAGGCAAGTCTGGGGAAGATGAGAGTTAGCAACAGAAACAGCAGTGGAGAAACAGCATTAGGTGCTTTCCACAGTTAAGCAGAATATTTATTTGAGATTTCATCTGACAGAATAAACAATAGATAAGGGACAGTTCAAGCAGGCAAACATCTCTAAGAAACCAGTTTAAAAACATTTTTATTTTAATTGCAGTGCCTATAAGTAGCCTCCTGTATATTCCTACCTTAGTTTTCAACTTCATAATTTGTTGTACAGTAAACAATAAAAAGCTACTCAGCTCTTTCTCAATGGGGCAGGGGCAAATGTGCTCCAAACTTAAATATACTAATAAAAGTTGGTTTCTTTTAAGGTTAACAAGGGCATAGCAGTGATTTTAAAATTAGCTGCTAGAATATGTACATGTATTTTATGTACTGACAAATCTTTTAATCTGCAAGAATCACATCTAGTAATGAATCGCATTCTTGGAGTGAATAATTCAGCCCTTGACGCCAACCTCTGAGGGAGAATATTGTGGTCATGGTGTCTGAACAGTGTGGTAGCTATGGCTACCTATATAATTCTTAGCAATGGAAAAAAAAGTGACAATGACATTAAATTTAATCAGGTTCCCCTTTTCTGTGGTTCCCACTGGGATGAGCCACTAGTGTCTTGCCTTAAATATTCAAAGCCTTCAAAGTTTGCATGTGTTCATATACTGGGACAATATCCTGCTAATACAGAACAATGGATCTGTCATGTATTTCTCCTGTGGGTAGCCGTAAGTCTGAATTTAGTTAGTATAGGGTATTATGATTGCTGCTTCTTTAGTGATTGTCTTTACATTAGTCTTCACTTAGAAGGAAGAAGAGCAGTAATGAAATGTAGCAAAACTACAATGAACTTGGCTATTTTGGTTTGGAAATATGGAGCAAAGGACTGTGTCTTCTTAAAAAGATTCAGCTTTATTTCCAGTCACACTTCATCTGATATGAATGAGCTGGTACTACATATCACATGGCTGAATACATTTGTAAAACATGACCTAACATATATTTAGGAAAGAGAGCTTAGAATCAAACTAGAGTAGTTAAATGTACAAATTCTTTGAATTCTCATTTGGTAAAATTCATGATTTTTTTGTGTGTGTTTTTTGACAGAACTGAGAAAATGTGACTTTTAATAATACATACTACTGCAGGAACTTTCATTTGGATTTTCTTAATAAGAAGTAGAAGTCAGCAGTGAAAAGGTTGAAACTGACTTAAATATTTGTGAGTGTTGATTTGAAGTAGATATTTTAAAACACAGTCCTTGAAAACAGGACTTATATTTTGTTTATTTTTAAATGGGAAAAGAAAATAAAAAGGTATTTTTTGCTGTTACTTTGGAGATAAAAGTTTCACAGCAAGAAAATGTACCACAGTGAAAAACTAGTGCCTGAAACTCTTAAACACATTTGAGAGAAAATTTTCCCCTCAGTTTATATTTCTTTGAAGAGTCCTTGTGATCCAAAAAGCACCAGATCTGTTATGATTTTATATTCTTTCTCTGACTTTTTGGTAGCTTAACGGTGCTTATCTCTGTTTGTAAACCCAAGCCTACTCTTAATACTTTCTCGGAGCATCAGAGCCACAATTTTGAAAGCATCCATACTAAGGTGTACCTTCTCTTACACACATACTCATAAATGATCACTGGTAAGCAAGTGAATGCATAAGCACCTGCCACTATTTCCACATGTAAACCAAAATACTAGAGAAGTGACTTCATCTGCACACCACATTCTTACAGACTATATCTCACTAAGTGATATGCAAATAGAACATCTATTTGTCGTAATGGAATTTAAACTAAAGAAAATGCCACTATAGTACGTCATAAATGAAACAGGATGTCATTCACCTCTGTTTATTTTTCTGGGTTATTATGCAGCTGTATATGCTACTCATGATCTTGCTGCTTGAATGCTTCTCATAGTTGTGGTGTGCACATGTGAAAAAAACACCAGCTTATTTCTCTTGCCTTTTCATTGCTTTGTTCAGAACAGAGCAGGGACCCAGCTTTGTTTTGTTTCCTTTAGGTAACTTAACATTAAAGAGTTAGATGTATATTGATCACGTACCAAAGACTACATACTTTCCCTTTTATTTTTACATCAAAAAATCCATTCTGTAGGGAAAAAAAGAATCCAAAAAGCTTGTTTAAGACAGTACAGTTTCCATCCTAGCTACAAAACCAACTTCCATCGTTTGACCAGGGTCATCGGTATCATCAGCTTCAGTCCCTGAATCTACAGCACATCAGGTATAATCTAATGGTAGAACTAGATATTTAATTTTATTTGAGAAGAGCAGCATCCCTTTAGGCATAGTCTGTCCCTACAAGATCCCAGAACATCTTGCCCAAATAGTAGCAAGAATAGGACTGTCCATGTTCCCAGACACACTTGCTTTCTCCACTTGGAGATTTTCTCCAGGTGGGATGCAAAGACTCCGGCCTTTTGTCTAGGTTTTTACAGGCTGCCCCACTTAGCGTGAGCCTCTTGTTCTGAATGCAAATTTCACACCAGTGGCTTTTACACATGCACAGGCTGATGACACAGCATGTGTGCAGTAGTTACAGTTCTTCCTCAATTTAACACACACATGAACGTCGGACGTCTCAGGCTCCCCATGGATGTGTGCTGCAGAGCACATGCCTCTATCCAGGAGATGCCAGATAAAAATGGCAAGTCTCCTCAAGACATTTGGGTGCCTTCAAGGATGAAGAGAGAAATTAATTCAGCTTGCTTCTCTGTTCCTCCTTGCTTATTACCCAGATGTTCTTGATGATTGCCCAGCTCTGCTGCATGCATACAGATGCTGGGTTGAGATCCATCTGCATATTTATCCTGTGTTTGGTCCTGTTGTATGAACACTGATTCAGACTTTGAACAGAAGTAGATACATTTACGGTTCTGAACATCTATAGGACTAGCAATCCAGTTTTATTCTGGACTAAACTAAAATCTAGTTTTATTTTTATGTTTTACTTATAATTTTCCTCAAACCTCCTCTCACCAAAACCAACCTACTCCTCCTTTCTGCCACTCCAAAAGTTTTGCTTTACAGGTCGGATCACTGATGTGATAATGCCAGAAAAAAAAAGACTTAGGAGAATAATCACCCCAAACCTGTTGACACCACAAAGTGATGTCTTGTCTAATTAAGACCTAATAATGAGCAACATGTTAAGATACAAAACAATAGAACCAAGTCAGGAAAACTGAGTTTTACTCCTTGCTGAGTCAGACTTGTTAACTGGACAGTCAAGTGCAAGAGATGGCATCTGCTTTGATAAAATGACTTTTGCATCTCCAAAAAAGTGACAACCAAACTTAATCAATTTAAGGAAGTGCCAGATCTTTCTCTTAAACATGGCAGTAGCAAATACCTGACTAGTCAGTAGCACATTAAACAGGTCAATAAATAAAGGGCTGGGACAGTTGGTTTAAAATCACACGTTTCCCACTAGAGTTCCCCTAGGATCTCAGAGGTGTAAAGGCGAGTCAGCTCAGTTTTATGAATCAACTGAGGCCTGGAAAAAAATCGCACCTCACATTTAATCTTGATACAAGTAGATATTGCATTTTCCTTCATTTGTGTATTTTATGAATATTTGGAAATGTAACAACTAGTCACAAATATTTTTATTAGCGTTTTCCCCTGGAATAAGTAAAGGGTGAGTTCAAAATAAACAACTGCTAACAAAAACATTCTTACCCAACCATGTAGCAAATGTACAAAATGGGACCTTGATATGATAACACCTGCTAGTTTGTATGTTCTCAGATGAATCCATATGATAAAAAGGTGTTTCCCCACAGAAATTGCATAAACTGGCTTGGGAGCAGATATTACAGAGGTTGAGGACAACACTTCAAAGGAAGTGGTGACCGCAGGAGGCTTCACCAAGAGCCAACAAGATGTGGGCACCACACTTCAACCGTGGAGATGCTAAGAGAAATCAGCATAGTCATTAATAAATTTTGTTAGAAAAACACTATTCTCTCTTGCTTGGACAGATCACTTCACTGATGGCCAAAACACTGCTTCTAACTGCCATTGATACCTAACTGTCACAACTATAAATCTAAGAATGAATTTTCATAAAGGCTTTTTAGCTGTGTTAGTTTTTTTTTCTTGCAGTTGTCATTTTAAATTGAAGGATATACCACTAAGACCAGGAAAACAGCAAACTACATAAAGAACAAATGTACTGTAAGAGAGAGTACAAAAGCAGGTTGTGACAAAATGCTGCGCTACATACAGATACCAAAATCCAAATATTGAAATATCAGTTTGAATTTTTTCAGAGATTCCTACAGCAATTGCTACAAAAAGCAAGAAAGCTACCATTATCAGGTTTTTTCCTAAAAATTAATACAGGGCCAAGAGAAATCTCAGGGACATTTTTTCTTCCCCCTTCTTTTGAAAGCCAAGTCAGGATCTTAGCATTATTTCAAAAATTATTGCAGAATTAAACTTCTTTGTGCATTTAGGGAAAATTGATGTTGCCATCCTGCATTTTTCTAGTGGTTACACACTCAGACCTTAGTGCAGGGCTGTATTTTTCCAAGGACCTGCATACTTAAGGGATGTTTAAAGAATACACCTGTGAAAATGTTTAAACTGTTTTATAAGTATGGATAGTGGGATTCATTCTGCTATAGCATACCTAAACTTAAGTTTTGAGGCATGTTCTATTTCCTGGGATTACAAAGAATACTGTACATTGGTTCACTTATCTTAATTTGACTTAAAATTACTCAACTGATTGTTTCATTATCATAGCTTTAACTTCAAAGTCTTAAATGGGTCCAAGACTGAAATGAACATCAGTCTACATATATTTACACTCTATAATCTGTGCATGTCTGCATAGGTATTCAGTCCCAGTGTATCAGCATCAGTCCCTGCATTTTCACAGGAGAGGCACAAAATGTTTTAGGTAAAATACCACTGAGTAGTAAAACTGACAAACATGAGCCCTTGAGAGGTAAAAGCAAATGCACCCACAGTGACCACTTCCAAAGCACTGTAACAGAATTGAAAATAGTCACATCATCAATAAAGCCATTTAAACCAGAAGGAAGACTGATCATCTTAAGATTTAGTAGAAAAGCTAAATAATGTTACCAATGGATAATAAAAAACTCCAAACAAACCAGAAGAGCCTTTCAAATCAAGGCAGCTAACAAGAGCCAGGGGATTTCTTCTTGACCAAATGGTCAGAAAAGATGTAGACTCAGGCAGAAATGAGGGGTTGGATCCCCACCGTCCCACAGTAGCTGAGACACAGCATAAAATCATGTTATTTTTAATAAAGATTTCAGATTATGTGGTTAAAGTGCCACAAATTAACACCTTTTTCTTCAGCTCCTGTTTCCTCCAGTCATGCTGCAAAACACACACACACCCTAGCTATCTTTTTGTATTTTAGATGCATTCCCTTTTTCATGAAAAACTCAATCATGCAATCTTATTTGTGTATGATTAAAAGAGTGGCTGGCCAGAATGAAAAGCTCCTCCTTCAGTTTTCTACATTAACCATAGGGAAACCACCTAACTCCCTTTCTGAGGTGTAAAAATACTAGCTAAAAATGATGCTGTTACAAAGTGAGGCTATGCAGGCTTAATGAAGGTGTGGGGGTTTTATTGCTTGATTTTCTGGATCCCTGTGATAGCTCTCCGGGGGGAGGGGAGGAGCAATATAATAAAAAGGGTAAGCTGATCCGGCCCTTTAGAATAACAGTCTCCTTAATTGCTTTACGCATCCCTTCCACGGACTCGCCCCGAGGGAGCACACCCCATTGTCAAACAGCAGGTTCTCTAATACAGGTATTAAACGGTGATTCCAAAGTGCACCAACTTGCGTGTGCCTGGCAGAGCCCGGCTGATCATTTATCAGCTCAGCACAGGGGTGATAAGGTTATTTATCACCCTGTGGCACAGCAAGGTTAGTTGTAACTAATTCTAAAACGTGCTCCTTAGAATTAGTATAATATTTATGTTATTGAGTGCTGGAACCATTTTAAACCTGGGACATGAGCTACACATCTGAAACTATAAATGTCCTTCTGAGCTAACAATACTTCTGACCTGGTGCCAGGTGTGTCCCTGTTTAATATCTTGTATCCCTTCAAAATGGGGAATAGTTTTTTCTGGGGTACTGGGATATTATTTTTGTCACAAACCCGTACAGCATGACATCTTTGTTGCTCTCTTCTTGGGTAGGGCTTGGTGACAAGTAAATATTTTACTTTTGTAATTATGACAAAGACTCACTGTTCTTCCCATTGCACTGAAATAAACCAGCCAAGCTGGCACAGTTGGGTTTCAGATTCCAGGGGACAGCGAGTCTCACTTGGGAGAAACTGTTTTTGATTTCATGTTCTGACCGACACAGACAGTATCAGTTGGAGACACATTGACTCTGTTTAGTGTTTCTGGTGTTTGTCAGTTGGCCTGTAAACTGCTCACTGCAGAAGCCAGTCATTCCAGAGCTTAGGGCAATGTGTAGCCACCCTAGTCTCACCAAGTACCAAAGTCCCAGGTTTGTCATTGCGGTATGTCGAATTTTTAGCTGCAGTGTTTGAATTAAAAGAATCTGTGAGAAATCCAGAAACACATGAATCATTTATGAACAGTTAGCACTGTCAGATTAATCAAGGGTCAAAGGGGAGAGGTATCTACAATACGTAGTGATTAGAAGGGGTGTTACAGGATAAGGATAATTTAATATAGTTGAAATACTTCTTTATACAGTTTGAACAAATGCCACAAACACAACAAATAATTTACAAAAACCATCCTGTCAAATACAAACACCACTGCCCTTCAGGGGAGTAACTGCTGGCAAATTAAGACTCTCACACATACCTTTCACCAGTGTGATTCTATGCTAAAAGCCAGGAAGTAAAACTCATAACTTGTCTTCTTAGTATGATAACCATCTAGATGGCTGATGGCTGGAATACATTTGCACTGCCTACTCCTGTCCATGACTCTGGAGGACTAAGGCAGCCCAGATGGGAGGAGTGGATTCAGCACTGTGTTGGTGGGCAGCTGGCCACAGTCACCAGCTTTCTTGACTTTGCACTTAATGTATTTAAAGGGAAGAACAAAAAGGTCTTCCCTTTTCATGATGGGTCCTTGTGACACTGAATGCAGCATCTCTGCTTTTTTGGTGTTTTTTTTTGTTTTGTTTTGTTTATTTTTATTTTGAGACTGAGTGGTATTCTCTGGATGCTTCTGTCTGGCTTTGGGAGAAAGTCTACTCAGGATTACATTTTAAGATTACTTGGTCGGGATTGGTGCTTGCATGAATGGCAGAAAAAACTACGCCACTGGTCCCAGAAGCCAGAAATAACATTTTCACTTTCCAGTGAAGTAAGAGGGCAGAGCTGTGCCTGAGTCATGAAAAAAACCTTCCTTAATTCTTCCAAACAGACATTTGATGCTCCAGTGTGTATGTCAGTTGAATTCTGAAAGATTTTTGTTGCTTTCATAATTTGCTTCCTCACATCATAGTTCAGTATCAAAACTTCACACACTCCTTGCTCCTAAAAATACTTTCCTTTTTCCATACGTTATATACTTTAGAAGTGCAAATTTGGTCAAGGAACAGGGAAAAATTTTCTTAGTAAGGATAAACAGAAAGAAATAGCTTGCTAAAAAGGTGGGCTCTAAAAACTTACCAAGGACTCACCAAAACCCATAAGGACATGTTTTTTTCTTATCTTGTAATAGTCTGCTGGTTTGCAAGTACATTCATGTTTCTTCCTTTACATCACTACACATTACCAAAAACGTGGGAGTTTTTTCCTACGTTAAGAGTTATTATGAACTGGTCAAAATTCATCCCAGTAGAAATCTTTGATCTGTTCCTGTATTGTGTTGCTACTGTAATGAAGCAGACACCCAAAGAGTGTGGCATTTCTCATCTTGTGCTTATCACAGCCTTTGAACCTCCAACTATGAAAAAGAGGGGTCGTGTAGGAGTACAGAGAGTGTGTCAGTCAGGCAAGATCATTAGTCCAAGGGATTATGGTTTTTGTTAAGATGCACTGGCTCTTTCCAACACAGCTAAATGCTGTTTGCTTTTGTATGATGTCAAGGAAATTCTTCTGGGTAAGTAATAAATATTTAGTGATCCTTCCATAGATTAGTAACTTCAGCCTCTGGAATTGCCTGAGCATTTTGAAATGTAATAGGCAGGAAGGGGCTAAGTTTTTCCCTTAATAAAATTATGTGTTTCAAAAGACAGATTGGGTCACCAAAAATGACCAACACAGAACTTGTAACTTTCCTGACAATTCTTCTGGTGGCTTTTTTCAACCCTTTTACCTCTGAAAGACTCTCCCAAATTGTGCAGATTGATGTGAGAAATCCTGCAGCTGAGTTGCTCTGTGAGTGCAAACCCGGGAGAAGCAGGGGCACCTGACTCCTACAAGCTGCCGACATTGATGGATGTCCCCGAGCAGCGCTGGGTTCAAGTGCCGGGATTCCCGGCACACAGACCGTGCACTGCTCTGCTCTCAGATGCCGCATCAAGAGCTAATGTGCCGACAAGGCGCGCCAATCCCTAAGGCACAGTGTCTGGTAGTTAGACTCATTACAATTAGTCAACTTGATATATTGTTTACAATTTACACCAAACAAGCTTGGGGCTAATTATGACTTAGCTAGTTTGTCTCTTTGATGTCAAGATCCTCTGCAGGAGGCCCAGCTACTGAACAGCAACTGCGTTTAGTCTCAAGCACAGGTACAGGGACTCAGCATGGCCTTCAAATTCAACTGGAGCTATGCAAAAGCACTCAGACATTAAGAATTATATTAGCACAGCCGATAAACTTGCTGCAAATAGATTTCTCTCTACAACCTTTTAAAAACACCTATCCATAAAAACAGTGATTAAGAAAAGAAAACACACAGGTGTGAATTTCAGCCATTCCTTAGTGTGTTCAAACACAGGAAGACTTCATCCACACAAAATGCAATGAGAGACTTACAAATATTCCTTCATTGCCCTGAAATTTATGGATTGTTTACCTGGTTTATGTTGTATTATAATGAAAGCTATAGCATAAAAGATAGATGGTTTGACCCTTTCACACAGAATTCTAGATTGACTCTATCATTGTGATCCTAAAATAATATTGTATAAATGAAAGCTTCATGATCAGACATGCCAGTGTACTTAACCTACAATTTCAAATTGCAGAAATTATTTAGTAAAGTTTTTGAGAAGGAAACTTGATACAATCAGAAGTAAAATAAGAAAGTAAAGGGTTTCTAACAGAACATAGTGCTCCTTCCCTCAATGAGAAGAGTGACTCACAAAAATCCCCTTTACCGTGGACACCACTGTAAGATCATTGACCTTGACTCTCACTCTCACCTTTGGCACTGGATGCATAACTCACAGTAGAGCAGATTATCCCATCAACATGCCCACAGTGGCTAGAAATGTTATGGCAAGAAAAGTCTTGTATCATACAAGCTCTCTTAACTCCTGGGTCAAATTTATAAATTTTTTAGCTTGGTTGTAGGTTGGGGTTTTTTTACCCTTCATTGTTTCAGCTCAGCATAGTAAAAAAAAAAAAAACCAAACCAGACAAACATTAATGCTTCTTTTAACTTGGTAGCAGTAATAAGTGCAGCTAGGTTTAACCAACAACTGTAGTGTTGAATCACAAGACAAAATAACACTCCCTTTGTTCTTGCATGCTTGGATGGAGTCTGGCCTGCCTCTCAAAGAAGTCAAAATGTATGTCTATCTCCACAGTAAGGCATTGCACTGGAGTGTGAGTTTATTGACTAATTTGTGGTTTACAGTTCTAACTGCACTGGGATTATTGACAGCTCTTTAAAAGAATAACCAGAATTCTTATTTTCACAACACAAGCTTGCAGAATCAGTTCTGATCAAAACCAGAAAAGATCACAGCTCTGGCCTAAAAGGTGAGGACCTCTGGGTGACAAGTGTCACCAGTGTTGGGAGGTGGAGAGACTGAATTCAATGGAAGTAGTCTCATATGTCTTCCTGTGAAGTTAAGTAAAAAATAACAGGAATATCATGGGATTTCACAGTAAACTCTACCCTGTTCCTGAACAACAGTTTTATCAATTAGTACCTAAGTATTTTATAAAATTGACAGGCAGGTGCAAACATATTAGAAATAAAATCTGAATAGTCTGAATTTTGCAGTATATTCCCAGCCACTTTGTCTTCTCTTATCTCTATCTGTATTTTTCTGTAATTACAGCAAAATTTGTTTAACTACTGAGGCAGAATGAGGTTAATGCATAGGATAAAAATTGTCTTCATGAAAACATTAAGAGTGGGTAATCAGACAAGATGATGTTTGCAAATGCCACTTTCCTTGGTTGCCTGCAAAAAACCCACTTGTGAGTAGCACTGATGAGGGAGAATCACAGGTATAGTCCCTGTAAAAAATACCATGCCTAAATGAAGTCAACTCCCTTTTGTAGACCTTGTTTTTAAAAGGCATTGCAGTTGTGAATTCATCCTTTCAAGAAGAGATATGCCCCAAACTTGCAGTCTGAAATTGGAGGCAAACTTACCCCACCACTTTAGATGGCCAGTCAGCTTATCCACAGAGATGGGCATTAACTGTGACTTTCAGACCCATGCTTTGCATTAACCCATCTCTGCTACACAGAAAAACCTGCAAATTGAAACACCAGTATCTGAGAAAGTCCTAACCAGCTTTCTTGTGAGACTTTAACACACACACAGGAAAAGAGTTTTCTACTTGATCCCTTTGGGGAATTGCACAGGGAATCAAATTCTTCACAGGGACCTAAGTGAAGTCCTCCTGAATCCTCATGTCATATCTGAGAGGATAATTGCAGTCACAGCAGTTATGTCCAATATGGAGAAAACTGTAATGGAAAATTTACTAGCTACAGAGGGGATTTTTTTGTTTCTTTTGAAGCTGAGGTTCCATTGTGTAGCAGCTATGGCTGCTGTTATCTGCTATGTTTATTCCACTTGAAAATCTCTGACCTCTGCATTCCCTGTGTCATAAAAAGAACAAAGCAGTGAATACTGATTAATAAAAGTCTTTGACTCTACTAGCAAAGCCTTTACAAGCACTGGGTATTTGTTTGAGTTGGAAGAATATGTCCTACAAGACTCAACACCTCTAGTTTCCACTCTTTTGACCCACAAGAACTTTTCTCTCCCTC
Organism: Campylorhamphus procurvoides; assembly: GCA_013396655.1. NCBI lineage: Eukaryota > Metazoa > Chordata > Aves > Passeriformes > Dendrocolaptidae > Campylorhamphus > Campylorhamphus procurvoides. Next base: position 796,116 of record WBMV01006571.1, on the reverse strand, counting down.
CACTGAGTAGATTCATCTACCAAGTGGCAACAAAATTGTATTTCCATTCCTCCTGCAAAAGATAAAGTTAAGGGAATGTCATAAAGCCTTTATAACATGAAAACCTGTGGTGAATCTGAACCACCTGAGTTCTGTCTCTGCAGGACAATGATAAATGTCCGCTTGAAGTGCAGAGATCAAGTGCTGGGAGAGCAAGGTCAGACGCTTTACATGACATCTAATGTGACTGTCATTTCTCAGGCTTGGTAGCCAATGGAAATGTGGCGGCAGGATGAACCAATCACTAAGGTACCAAGTCTGGCATTTAAATAGAGTGCAGCAATTCCAGCAGTGCCAAATGATTAGAGACCTAATTGCCATTGTCTAATGAATTCCTCTGTGGTGTGCGTGTTCAAAAAAGTGTTAAGCTAAGTCCAGCAAGGTGCTTTCTCTAAAAATACATTTTTAAAACATTAAATTCTGGTTTTCTACTCCTAAATAGTCCCATGAATTAATAAAAGGTTTCATACAGGCATATCTATAAATAATGGACGACTGTTTTGCTGTGTTATTGGGAATTACCTTTCTATACGTTCCAACATTTGGCTCTAGGGAAATACCACTGTCTGTATTAAATGCCCCTCCAAGATCAAGAGAATTATACAATTCAATTTTTTGGTTTAAAAATCATTATCAACTTCTTTTCTTTGAAAAGTATATCACCTTATGATTGTTTCAATGTACTAGTGACAGATACAAGATATAAAGTGTCTACTAAAGGAATGGAAAATGTGATTTATTGGGAGACTGAAGACCTCCCCGTATTCAAGTTAAGGTGATTTGGTGCACCCTCTGAGCACCTCTGGGGAAACAGAAATTTTGTGACAGATTGCTCTTCAGTTAATTTAACTCAGGCCATTACACCGTCCTGTGGTTACACAGAACAAGTGTAACTTGGGTAAACCCATCCACAAAATTAGATGTCGCTTTTTAAAATGGGATAGTAGCAAGCCATTCACACAGTTCCAGAAGACTGTCATGACCTTTCTGTTCTGCTGATGTCTAAATAGAGAGGGAATCTTTTATTTTCTTGGAAGCTATGTTCTCTTTCAAAGAATTATGGACAGTCAGGCAGTCCAATGGCCTGTGTAATACCAAGGAATCCCGTGAGCTGCAGTTGTGTGATTCCCATCTGCTCATGTAACCTAAACATTTCCACTTGGATCCATATTTTGACACTGGCCTGTGCCACCTCCCCTTAAAAATAAAAAAAAATTCTCAGGAATTCTGAATTTGATTTGTTCCCATTCCTGAAAACTGTAAAACTCAACAAGATAACTAAAAGCCTTGTCAACTGAACTTCACTAGTGAGGGGTTTTGTCTCCTACTGAAGCCCTCTTTCTTCATAAATGGGGAGGTCTTCTAAGTGTCTCTCCACGTCACTTTCTGATCTCCTCCCAAAGGTCAGATCAAAGTGAACAAATGTAGATAGATAAAGTTGAATGCAAAGGGTTCTGAGGTTTTTTCAGGTCCTGTGATTGACAGCTAAGGCCTTGCACAGTGACAGTGTCACTTAAGAGACCCTACACTTTTTTTCCCAGGTTTTCTGCAGTCTCTGGTGTCACAGGGGGACAGCCCCCTGTGGTAATGCCAGGCTCCTCACTGTCAGAGGGCTAAGACCTGGACTAATTCATTGCGGTGCAGTTTAATTAAACTGCACCGGAGTTGTTTCCCTGGTAAAATAAGTGTGGGAAGAGAATGTGTGTCAAAAGAGACATGCCTCTTACTGTGTGTGCTTTATTGTTACACCACAGCTAATATATTGTGGGAATTCCCATGGAGTCAATGATAAACTATATTATCAAGCTCCATAAAATAGGCATTCTACTAGTGAGGGTTACTGTAGCCCACAATTCCATTAATCCTCCTAATTTATTATATTATAGCTGTATGTGAGGTCTCATAAATTTATTATGCCCCTTTCATCTCGATAAAAATGCTTGTTTCTCCTCTGAAATAAAAACGCTTATTATTTGTTGTGTCTCTCTCTAAAAAATAAATGTATCAGCCACTTGCAAGAAAATATGATTATTGGCTGAGAAATGTAAACTGCACTTGACATGTCTTCTGCCATAAAATTAAAGAATTTTATTAAACCTTGCTTTCTGAGTACAAAAACGAGTATATGAAGGCCCATTGAATTTTTATTTGCTTTTGGTTTAGAGCATTACATTCCCTTTTATATATATATCTTTACAAGGTTTTGTAATTTAAAGCCACAGAACCTGCATCTGTCAGCTTTGCCTTTTATGAAGAAGGCAATTTCTGAGACTCAACATTAGATGTCTACTGGAAATTCATCTGTGTGGCAAATAAAATCATTCCCTCTTTTAGGGCATTTCACATGAGTAAAATATTTGATGATAGGTTATGTTGCAGTAATATATACTGAAACATTTGATATATGCTAATATATGTGCTATGTTAGGTAAGTCTGTATGATGAAAGGAGGAAACTTTTCCCTTGGAGTTTGTGTCCCTGAAGGGGATCAAAGTGACTTCCGTCTTTCACTGGGACTCAGCTCAATGGGTGGGATAGAAAGCTTGCTTCAGCCACAGTCTAAAGAGGGGAAGTCCTCTCTCATGGTTCAGAGGAAAATATGAAGATGATCTCAATTTAGTGGAGTCTCACGATGAGCAATATCAGGTTTGATTGGGAAACACAGGAAAGGTTGTGCTGATTCAGTCCAAGGGCCCCTCCAGTCTGCTGTCTGATGGTGGCCATAAACAGGTGCCTGACTGAGAAAAGGGCAGAGTAAATGACACTTTCCTGGCTACTATCTCAGACTGCTTTCAATTCAGATTTCTTGAGAGTGATGGGATTTGTCTTATTTCCTAATCCTCAATGGATCTGTCTTTTGAACATTTCTTCATTCTCCTCTTGAACCCATGTAAACTTTTTTAAAATCCACGATACCCTTTGCCAAGGAGTTCCATGCAGCTACTTTAACTTGGTGTGAAGAAACCACCTCCTTGCATTCATTTTGACCCTGGTTCTTCCATCACCTGAGTGCCCTGTGTTTTATATTAGATGAAACAACAAACAGCACATGCCCATCCACTCTCTCCACACTGCTTCTTATTTTGTTGATTTCTGCTATCCTCCCACTATATCTCCTCTGTTGCAATCTGAAGAATCCAAGCCTGCTCAGTCATTCCTTATGCAGAAGCCACTCCTTGCACACCTACCTTTTAAGAAGAGAATTCCCTCACCCTCCTGTATATTTCTCCCTATTTTGGATTCCATTTATAATCATCAAAGTAAATTTTAAGCTTTGTTATGTCCTGACCACCTACTAATCCAGCTCTTCTTGTAAGTCAAGTGCAAAAAATATACCAGCTTTGTCAAGTGGGTAGTCCCTCTTCTTATTCCTCACAACAAATAAGGCTACCAGGTAGGTAGATATTTGTGCACTTGTTACTGTGGTGGTGTTTTTTCCCTGAATACTCAATGCTTTGCACTGTCTTGGTTCTAAAAGGTGTGCTGCTGGCCTTGAGGACTTTTGTCAATAACTTTCTGAAAGAATCTCTCCATGTGACCTCAATCAGACCTTAGATTTATATTAAAATACCAGGAGGGGAACAATTTATAAACCCCATACTTCCTGCTAAAAGTTAAGAAACGGCAATCATGGGGGCACCTGTCATATAAGAAATGCTCAAAGCTAGAAGGTCTTTGTGTGAAGCTTGCAGGATCAGTACATTGAACTGGCTCAGACTACCCTAACAGGTCCTATGCTTTCTGCAATAGTAGTCAGGAATAAACTGAAGCTCACATCACCTGAAACACAGGGAGCCAGTGCCCTTAGTAGTTCTTTACACCAGGAATACCTATCACCCAAGGGACTGCCTAGGGCATTCACTATCAGGAAACACAGTACAAAAATGTAGTTCTAAATCCCAATTCAAAGGTTTGAACACAAAGAAACGGTGCAGAAATCCTAAGGAATAGGAGGCTTCCAATATTTGGGATAGGATAGTCTAAAAGAATCAACAAAATGTAGATCTCCCCTAGGCCATATTTAAAAAAACTAGCATATCATGTGGATATGTAAATTGTGAAAAGTTGCTAGTGTTAAAGGCTACTTATAAATAAAAAGGCTGAGGGGAAAATTTGGAAATGTGATATGGTCTTAAAGGAGAAATGGGGCAAGGCTAAGAAATGCTCTAGGCAGAAACTCTATGGTGAAAGAGAATTTAGTGTTATCATAAAAACCACCCAATTTTCTCTTTTAACAGAGTTTCCTGTTCCAAGCTAGAAAAGGTCTATTATTTAAAAAAAAGTAAAGCTGTTGGAAGTGTCTGATTTGATATAATTAACTACAATTCAAGATATTAACATGAAGCAAGTGTTTTTATTGGGAAACTGGGAAGAAAACCAGTATTTTTTTTCCTAATAGCCTGAAAAATAGTGACTGGCAGGTATTTCCTAAGAAAATGATAGAGTGTAGTATCAGAAGCCTGGGTAATTAGTAACAGCAGAAACAATGCTAAGAGAACAGTAGCTAGTATCTACACAGGTGCTTATCTGGTGTATGGGGGGTGGGAGGTGAAGGACATACACTTATCCAAGACAATTGATATGCTTTGTCACCATGGGGGAAAAAAATCTTACCCTCTCAAGTTGTTTAGAATAGCCTGATGAGAGCTGCATTCTATAAATCTTTATGAAAGCCCTCAATGTGGAATGTGTAGTTCGACACAAGACTCACTCATTTCCATGCTGATCTGCACTGGAGTGCATGTTTGGACAACACAGATAAAACTATCCACAAAGGGATTTTCTTGAAAGTGACAGAAATAAGAATTTGCCCTGTATCATAAAGTCTTCCTCTCTCCACAACACCCTTTTAACTGGACCAGGATGGGATACTGGACTCTTAACTGCCTTGAAAAAACATTGTGTTTGGTAGGGAATGAGCTCCCACTCGTGTCCTGAACCTGAATATCACATTTTATCCCATTTATCCTTTTAGCAGGATGCTAATAAAATTGAGTAACTCTTGCTTGTCCATGTTAATGGACATTTCCTGATTTGTGGGTCATTTGCATTGCTCAAATGTTTTGAGCAACCTGTGTGATTACTGCCATCACTGTATAGTGGCAGAGGAAACGGTCTTCACATAAATTGAAATTGCATTTTTCTGCCTTAGAATATGAATGTGAACCTTCATGTAGAAAATACGTGGCTTAATTTTAAAGCTGAGCTGCACAGGTTGGAGAGAGTGTGCACACACCCACTGGCCTGCCTTGGCTGATGTCTGCCACTGACAGAGTAACACTCCACCAGTCACAGATAGAGGAGATGGGCTCAGGAGAGAGCTTAGTGTGCACATAATCCAGTGTAGAGATAAGAATCAGATACAGATTATCAGATCAGATACAATATTTTGGACCAACTGCCATTATTTGCAACATAAGGGAGGCACTGAGGTAGTACATGGATGTGGGTAGCTTTACTTCTCTATTACACTAAGATTAATGAATATGCAGAAGCAGCAGGGAAAACACTGTAGGACAGTCTTCTAGAGGTCTAACTTAGAAATATAGGCTAGAGGGAGAGTAGGACCACATGGAGACTGAAGGTCTATTTTTTCAAGAAGGAGTAAAGAAAATTCAGCAGGATTTACTGTGCACAGCTACAAACAAACAGTCAGTGATTTCCACATAGGTCAGCAAGAGAAGGCAACCGCCACCCACATTTTTCACCAGTGTTTAACTCAGCTTGCTGAAACTTGTACCTTATTTTGTGTATCAGAACAGATCTTGTTATTAGTTGAATAATTTTGGAAAATGCAAGCCACTGTATTTTGTAAGCCCCCTAAACTCTGTACATTCATAGGACCCAAACTGAAATTAGGGAGAAAAAAAGAAAGATGTTCATAGAATTAATCCATTCTTATCCATAGGATGATTTGATATAGTTGATTAAAATTGGAACTAACCTGCCATACAAGACAATTTTTCTTAAACTGTAGTGGCCAAGGATGAATCCATCACATGGTCCATGCATACTATCTTGTTGACACATTGAGAAACTACAACAGCTGCACATCTTGCCCAAGAATAGAAATGCACCAACGAACTAATGAAATCACCTCCAGCACAGACAGAAATGTGAATCTCAAAGCTCGCCTCATATACAAATGATTGGAAGAACTGATTTGAATCATGCCCAGAAGGTTGACACTGGAAGGCACTGTGGGGAAAAGTGAACGCTGAAAAGGAAACATTCCAGGGAAACAAATAAAGTTCCTTGTTCTGGAAAGTAAAGTTTCAGTTCTGAGTTCTTGGCTAAACTCAGCTGCAGCATGAAGGGGTGAGAAGGGATGATGCAGGTTAATGGTGCAACTTTTAAATTGCTTTCTATTTGAAATCCAGAAATTTAGTTGGGGAAGAAAAAGATCAGGGGTTTACATGACTTGGCAAGGAAATAGAGATTCAGGGCAGAGAGGTGTGCAGGCAGGGAAAGGGTCCAAATGTGAATTACTCTGATAAAGCTGAGAAACAGTGGGTTCATACCAGGTTCTTCTATGTTGATTGGCAGCAGTCCTGAATTGACAGGATGTAGTGAGTCTCAAATTTAATAAACTCCAATGAGAGCAATTGGAAGAGGTTGTTCAACCTTAAACCAAAACAAAAATAAAGCCATTACACTCTTTTGCTGGAGGAAAGTTCAGGGGAAGAAAAGGGATGAGAAAGCTATGCAGCTGGTTGAGGTGAGAATGAAACAGAAACATAGGACACAGTTCCTCAACCTGAAGAATTTTTTTCACTTAACTTCTGTAGGGACTTTGTTGGACTTCGGGTTTTTTACACTACTGCTGTAACTTGCAAGTACTATTATCATAGCTTATACCTACTGAACAGGTGAAGTGAATAAAATTTTGGCCCTGCCTTCCAAATCTGTATTACTGTGGTGTGTTGACCTCGGATGGCTGACAGATACCCACTCAGCTACTCTCTTAACATTCCCTTCTCAACAGGACAGCGGGCAAAAACAAGATGGAAAAATTAATGGGCTGTGGTAAAGATAGAGGGATCTCTTGCCAGGTACCATCATGGGCAAAACAGAGTCGACTAGGGGAAAATTAATTCAATTTATCACCAATTAAAATAGACTCGGATGACGAGAAACAAAGAAGACATTTGAACACCACCTTTACTTCTCTTAGTTTTCCATGGCTCAACTTCACATCTTCATTCCTGACAGCTCTGCCTCCCCAGCCCTCCTCCCTTGAGCAGCAGAGTGGGGGGGATTCGTGCTATTGTGGTCAGTTGATACTGACCATCTCTTCTGCTCCTCCCTCCTTTCACTTTTCCCCTATTCCAGTGTCGGTTCTCCATGGACCACAGTCCTGCAGCATAAACCTGCTCCAGCCTGAGCCCTCCCTAGGCTGCAGATGCATCTCTGCACCAGTGACTGCAGCACTGCCTCCCGCTCCATCTTTCACTGTAATGCTTTCAGGGATGCTTCTTATGCTGTTTTTCCCCACTTTGCCCTTTCTTAAATACATTTTCCCAGAAGCACAGCTGTGCCCTGCAGTAGATCCATTGGAGCTGGCTAGCAAAGCCTATGTCCAGCATGGAACAGCCTCTGACCTCACCCCAGAGATGCCAACCCTGCAGCCCCCTACTGCCAGTGCCTGGGCACCTGTGTCTGATACTGTTACTCATGAAATTTCAGTGATAGGGCCATAATTAGAACTTGAAAAAAAACTCAAACCAAACCAAGCAAACAAACCTCTCCTCAAAAAAACACCACCACCAAAACAACACAAAAATACCCTGAACAGCAGTTAAAGACAGCACATGACAAGGGAGAGAAACCCATACATATATGATATGTAACAAAAAGCAATTAAAGATTAGCATATGCCAAGGGAAAGAAACTCATACATGTATGTGATCTCCCTCCAGCACCTCCTTGCTTTTCCCATGTGTGACTACTTATTCTCCAAATCCCTCCTAATAACTTTAAAAGGGCTGTGTTAACACATTTGCCATTCATAATTGACAAAGGCAAAGCAATTAAAAATTCTACTGCCTGTGGCAACCCTGCCTCTTGGCACTCGAGGAATCTTATCCCAAAGGCTTTTTAAACATCTCCTGGTGAACCACAGTCTCAGTGCAGAAGGACAGACTCACTGCTAGTAGTTTCTGTACTTGCCCTCAGGCAAGATCCGTTCCCATACTTGCCGCAAGCACAGCCTGCTCTGCAATAACCCCAAATTCGAACACGCCCAACGCAACCCACGTCCCACTAGACATAAATTTTACTTTCACATCTCCAGCCTGCCGCCGGGACTGGTAGGAGCCTTGTGTCTACACTGAGGATGTGCTTCCAGGGGGTGGTGACAGCTCTCAGAAGAAAGCAGTGACTGAAAGGGGAACATGTCAGGGGGCCCTGTCTGACATGGACCTTAGCAGCATGGGAGAGGTTGCAGGGACGGCGGAGGGAGTCAGCACTGCCTGGCAGGGGATGGGGCAGTTGACATTAATTCTCACCCTTAGACAGAGCTTTCTACCAGCAGCTTAAGAAGAAAAACCAGAATCAAAAAGAAAAGTTTGTTTTAAAATCGTAAGGAAAGTTTCAGGGGGTTCAAAAAAATTTTTAAAAAAGTCCACTATAAATCATGTAAATTACAATAAAGCAATGCTTAAAATGGACTAAGAGGAATACACATTTCTGATAAAAAAAATATTTACCTCAAACTGCTCACGCACAAACCAGTATTTTTCGATGCTGAGTTTTTGTTCTGCCTTGACTGCTTATGTATTTTATTGATTTGTTTGAAATTCTGGTTGGGTACTGTTAAGTGTTTGGAGAAAAGCAGCATGTTATAGAGACCAGAATCACAATGTGTGTGAAATAACTGAGTACACCTTTTAAAACCTCAGGAACTGCCTAAGAAATAATGTGAATCTTTTCAAAGAAAAGTTTTCTTTTTCTGTAACTAAGAAATGCAAATTAAAATCAGAGTGGAGGCAGTGTATAGTTAAAAGCCAAGGCTCAGCTTTTATGTGTGGATTAACTTCAGCAGTTGTGATTGATGACCCCAGTCAGAGAGCAGTTTTGCTTCCGCTATGAGCTGGCTTCATCACTTACAGAACTCATCTTTGCTTAAGTGAGAAAAATGGCAGTTCACAGGCAACAGTTAAACCAATCCATACACACTCTGGAAAGAAAACAGGCAGTGAATATGAAGGCAATGGCAGCTTTCAGACAGGAGGACTTGGATTCCCAAGATTTCACATTGCTCTGCCTGGTCTCACAGGGAGAGTGGGCTGGTGGAAGCAGTGGCTACAGGAGATACACACTCCCACATTTGTCCCACAGACACACTTGCTGACCAAAGAGCATCCAGCTTTATCAACCCAGCCTTGAATGGAGAAGTCTGAGTGGTGTTCCTTTGTTCTTATGTTGCTGGGATTGTTTGGGGGAAAAGTAGCAATGCAGATCTAGCATGCCTAGATGAAAAGTATAGTACAAATCAGTAAGTGAGGGCTGGTGGTCTTCTCTAGTTTGGTCTGAGAAGAAGGAGAACTGACAGTTATTTGAAACACTATTTTTCAGAGATGCTCTTTAAAAGTATTATTATCAATTGGTCTCTGATGAGTAGTGAAGTACATTAAATGTAGGACTTATTAATCTTTAAAGAGTTCTCTAGTAGCATAAATTTCAGTCAGTTTTAAGGTCAGGGTATATTAGGATATATTAGACATATGCACTTATTATATTACAAAGTTCAATCAGAACAAAACAACAGTTTGCCATGGAGCAAAACCACCACTATATTTAATGCAAAATTTTGGAAAACTGTTTGTAAAATAGCTTCCTAAAGGCATATCTCATTTTTCTCATATATGTAATCAAGCAGTGAACATTTTTATTAAGTGCAGGACACAGTCTTAATAGAGGAACACTCTTAGCTATGCTGAATAAAACCCACATGAAAGCATATTTTAGAGACATACTGAAAGTATAGTTCTGAGTGTGGTTCACATTGTCACATTCAGAAAGCCAAACTGAATCCCAGCATTACCAGGCTGGTAAGATCTGTGAACAGTGCCAAGATAATATCTTAATGTTGTTAGGGGGGAAAAGCACATCACCTATCAGCTATCATCTTTGGTCAGCACCTGGAATAAACCAAAATAGCCCTGCAAGACACTTCATGCAAGCCTCCTCTGCTATAACAGTTGCAAAACAGCCAGGAAATAAGTCTGGAAAATAAGCAATTAATAAGAAGCAGCTCTTGGTCACTGGCCATGCCACCATGTTTTTCCTGAGCACATCTTAGGGCTGAATCTGTCATATCTAGCATCCCCAAGTATTTTGGTTGGCTAGAGTCTTTTAGAGACAGAAATACAACTAGATAAAAGTCAGGGTCCATTCTGAATGAGCAGGTATAGAAATACTGTCTCACAATGGCCATGCTCAGAGGTTACAGCATGTGTATAAACATGATCCTTCACTGAAGAGAAGCTAAAACACTTGCTAGCACAGATCATCTTGAGAAGGAAAGAGCTAAGAGGATAAAGCTCTCCCAAAAAAGAGGCTTACTCATAAAAAAAAAATAATAAAAAATCCATCTGGATTCACCAACCTAGCCACTTTCCAGACATTTCCTATTGCAAGCCTAAATGAAAGTGAATTTTTAAAAATGTTACCAGAAAGAATTACAGGAGTGGTAATTCTGAGTGTTTGGGCTCCATGGACATACCCTGCTTTTACTGGAGTAAGGGAAGGGCTAACTTGGTGCCGACTGTGGAATTTCCCCATGTAATATCAGCTAGACCTTGATGACAACAGTGGATCACAGTCCTTTTTATAGGGAGCTCTGGGAAAGACCCATCTGAATTAGTCTTGCAGGCAGGGTTTGTTACACCCTATGACTTCTTCCAGGTTCTGTAGCACACAAATTGCAACTGCAGAGCAAGTATTTTTAAAAGACAAATAATTATTTAGCAATGTGTTGAAGGCAAAGAACAAATAATTGCTTGTTTTCCTTATAGATTACTTAGACTGTAAAATAGAACTTTAGGCAAAAAGTATCATTTGCCATTAATTTCTAGCTCAGTAGGTGAGAAATATTTGCTGTACAAAGTGAATGTGGACCCCTGTCAAAAGTGCAGTATTTTCTCCTGTCTGTTTAAAGATATCAGAGAGGCAAGTGCAAAGGAGCAATGCCCCTAAGGAAAGCCAGATAAACTCTGCTCACATTGAAAAGAGCCTGGAATATAACGTGGTACCAGCTCTCCAAGCCAATCTTTGTGCGAGGAAGTAAATGTTAAGGCTTGAAATGGGAAACTGAAAGGGGTCACTCTGCTTTTATTTTGCTTTTCCTTCATGTCAAACCAGCGGGTTGTGTGTTATACTCCTCACGGGTCACTGATAGCCTATCACAAAGCCTCTCTGTTTGGATACCATCCCCGAAACCTCACCAGCCAGCAGAGCAGAAACACTAAGGTAGAGCTACCGTCCGAAAAGCTTCCCAGCACAATAGCTGCTGCTGTCATGGAAGGACAATAAAGTGGGTTTTATGCTGGTATATTTTTCTCATCATATGCATGACAGAAAGTCTAATGGGCCTTACTAGTTTCTTAGTGGCTTTTAAGGCCCTATAAAGTAGCCTACTATCAGTTTGATCTGTGTTCTCAAGATGTCTGCCTGAACATCAGAGAGCTCCAGCAGGAGCTATGTTTTTATTCCCCCAACCTGCATGAAAGAGATAAGATAATTAGCTGAGAAATCAGAGAGGGAAACTATTAGCATTACAGAAGTGAAAATGAAAACACTATGAGAATTTATAGATGGGGAAGACCTACCCCACCTACTGCTCTTTAAGGTCTGGAGGAGTTTTATTAATAAGGCTTTTATTTTCCAGGGGAAAGCAGTTCCTGCCAACAGTCATGATAAACTGGGAATTTTCTAATATTGGTGGAGAATAATATTTATCTTTCAATAGTCTATTTGCAGTTGGATCTCTGGTTTTATGGCATTTAAATAGGAGCCTATTTCTAGAAGACAAAATTACTGATGACAAACTACAGACAGATTTGGGTAAACAAGTAGCAGGGGAAATGCTTTTCTTCTGATCAATACATCATGTCTGGCCATGGAAATCATACCGCTCTCCCTTCTTTGTCAGCAGCCTAGGACTGCCCTGTGTTGATTTGCTTGGTGCCAGCTCCTTTTGTGGGACTGGTACATCCTCATCATTACCCTGTATCTATAATAGACTTGATTCAAGACTAAGTACAAAACTCATCATTTCCCCCCTCTCTCTCAGTCCTGGTTATACTGCAGCTAAGCCCATAGAAACAGTTCTTCAAGAGTAGAAGACAGATGGATTCCATAATCTTTTTTTGCAGCATAACTTAAAAACTTCATTCTTAGAAGACAGAGATTGATTTCTTCTGTTTTTAATTCTACATGGATCCAGATTCACTATCTTACTTATACCAGATCACCTGCTATTCAAAAATGCAACTCTGAATATGTCTCTGCACAAACATATGCTGCTGTTGACCCAGATTGTGCCAGACTCCCTTGCAGGTAGGGATACCTTCCTTTGCAAAAATTTCCCACAGATTTAGCAAAGCTTTCCATGAGGCTTCATCCAATTTGGACACTTTTAGCAGAGTGAGAATAGTGGTCTGGACAACGCTGAAGTTTTGCAGAGAACAACTAAAACTTGTCTCTGAAATAGCTCACATGAAACTTCAGATTTTGAAAACTCTCAGGTCCGTGTTAATGTCCAGAGATTATTTCCAGAACTGATATTTTTCCTATTTAAAATGAAGGCGGCAGAAAATTTTACACTGGGGTGACATTCATGTTGCAGCAGCTTGTATTTGGACCTTAAAGACTTATGCCAAAATGTATCTCTATCCTGCAAGCCTGTCAAGGTGATGAAGTACAGTCACATGGGGTTTGATGATACAAAGTAGAGAAAAACTGGACCAATGAAACTTTCATCTTCTCTTAAAAAAATGTAATTTACATTTCAAGTAACATAGCCACCACGTTAACAAAATAGGCAAAACAAATGCATAGAGTCAGGGAAAGTCCACCGTATATTTCACATAAACTAAGCATACATTTAGAAAATCAGAATCAGCTGCAAAACACTTCTCCCCCAAGAGATATGAAAATATCCTTGGCTCTAAACACTGCAGAAATCAAGGTTGGTGGTAAAAAGAAACAGAGACAGAAGCAGACTTCATTCGCCTGAAGTAATTTCTCTCAGAAGGTTTGTTCCTAGCTCTGACCACAATTATTTCTGATTGAGGAGATCACCTTTCCTGTCACATCTCCTAACACATCCGTTATCTGAGTCACTTTCCAGAAGGCTCCAGACCTCTAATGGAGGTAGGTACTACCAGACCTGCTCCAGACTGCCCTAATAGCACTTCTTCATGACTATTCTCATGTTCCCTTCTAGCTGCTGGAGCAGTTCTCTGTTTCTCTTCCCTGTGTCACAGCAGATGCATTCCCATAAGTAGGTAAGTACCAAACTCATTCCATTAAAGGAATTTAAGAGAACTACACTTCTGAATAACCTTTTTTCCCTTCCTACAAAAAAATTAATGCAACAATCAATGTTGTGTCCCTTTCCACTTAGTGTTCTTTAAATAACTTCCCTTAGATATACCAAGCTTCCTCTGTGCCAGTTCCTGGGATTCCTCTTACCTTCATGTCTCATAAATACAAGTGACCATCTATGGAGAAACATGTCCCAGGAGGCAGCTCATAGAGTGAGCCATGGTGAATTTGACCACAGGGTACTCAACATACCCACCCCACCTCTGCTTCAGGCTGAATGTGTATACAACCACCCTAACTCTGTCCCTGTGCACAAGTCTACTCAGCTCAGGGGTGTAATTACAAGTCAATTTTGCAGCTACATGAAGGGTACTTCCTATGTTACTAAATACAACAAACTTTTGCAGCAGCTGCCAGGGCTCTCCCTGCAGTATCATGAAACAGGGCACAGGCAGAGACCCATAAAAGCAGAGAGACATCTAGGTTTATCTGAAGTACCTAGGTTAGAAGAGATGAATATGCAGCACAGGTGGTTTTTCCTGGAGTGCACAGGCCATTTGCAGAACTTAAAACACTTGTTGTATTGCCTAAACATATGTATTACAGCAGTACCTGGCTCTTTCACAGACATCTGGGAACAACCTGACTTCTTGCACTCCCCACCCCTCTCCTATGGATTGCCGTGTAAAGACACGGGATTATGTGGCCCAGTGTCCTACAATAGTCCCTTTGAAGAAGTAGAAGTTAATAAAACTCTCTCACTGCCCTCTAGAAAAAAACAGAGTTTTTCAGCAACTGTTAAGGAAATGTTTGTTCTGTTGACTAATTCTTGCACTTAACACATATATATTTACATAAACATTTTGTATATTTACAGTTGGTTTTGAGAGACATGATACACATGTCACTGAGGTCAATAACATTTTAATTCTAAAGATTTATATTTTTTTTTTCCTCAAAGCCACCTGGGAATGGTTAAAACAGGATATGGGTCTTTTATTCCTGCCTGCCTTAACCAAGCGAGCTTCATTCTCTGCTGTAAACATGATAGTTGCTATGCATACAGATAGAGCCTTAACAATACTATTCTGACATTTAAGCATTTCACGCTCTGTGCAGGACAGCCTGTTTGTATTTTTAAGCTTGGTTCTTGGGCCAAATGCAAAGAGACTACTGTGTGACTCTGAGCTTATCTTCTGTAGTCCCATCTAAAAAGTTAATGCTTGGGTGTGTCAGGTATCACCTGGGGATTTAAGCAAGAGGCTTTTTGCAGTTAACCCAATCCCGTGACCTGCTCTGAGTTACCTTTGATTTGAAGGCAGTTTCATTAAGTACCAAACTGCCCATTCCATTAATTGGAATCAAATTCTCCTGAAATGTGGGTGCACAATAATTCCTATTTTACCTCCTTAATGGCTCTATACATACTCTGTTACAGCTTGGAGCAAAGGTACTGGTGAGATACAGGTGGAGAAGATTGTTTTGTTGTGCTCACCTTCTTGAATCTGGTTTTCTTTGCTGAATGTTTTCAAAGTATCAGCATTTATTTATCCTGGCAGGTGTCTATACAGAGGTTAGTACCTCCTTGATAATAGTGCTAGTGCTTGACATTAGAGAAACAGTTTATTCATCAATGATTTCTGTTGTACATGTACTATGATCAAACTCGGTTTTGTTTGTCTTTCAGCATCTGGCAAAGCACAGTAATAGGCATTAATTTTGTCTCATTTCTCCTCATTAGTGATTGAAAAGTTGGTATCCAACTCATGTGCAAAGAATAGTGGCACAGCTGGTTTGCAGGCTAAATAAAATCTAATATATTACATTGTATCACAGTTAATTAAGAGCTCCAGTAGAATCTTGTAGTTCTGCCACAAAAAACCTGGGCAGGTAATAAAGGAAGCATATCTTTATAGAACATTGTACTAAATGGCATAGGCAGTGGCTAAGTTATCAGATGGGTTTTAGACTCAAGAAGAGAGATCTGGTGGATTTTTCTGAAGAGGTTACTGCCCCAGTGATGCTATCAGCCAGGGATATTATCCCAACCTGGGTTGTTCCATGCTGTCCCTGTGTTAGCCCACAGAAGGCATAGGTACTGAAGTGCAGTTACTGTGCAGTGCCCTGCAGTAGTCATGCAGGTCTCTTCCAGCTCAGCATATTCTGTGACTCTGTGACCCTGCCACTACAGCCAGGATTAGCTTCTCTTGCAACTCCGACTACTCCATCACTCTGCAGCAATGCCTCCTTAGGTCTAGCCACAAACTATTTCATTGTGCAGAACAGGCAGACAGAGGACAATTTAAGAAGTTGTGTTTCAGAAAAGAGGAATATTTGATGGAACATCAGTGGCAGCTACTTTCAACAATTTGTCAAGTTACAACAGTTATATAAATCCTTATGTATGGCAAGAATAAATAACAACCGAAAAAGGAGCATCAGCTGAAAGTGCACCCAGAAAACTGGTATGTTTCTAAAGTCTCCATTCTTTGCTGTACCTGCTGGTTTTGTCACTTTCAGAGATGTGATAAGCCTCCCATCTCTTTCTTCTGCAGGCTGACTTGCCCACTTAGAGAAGGGTGTATATTATAGATATCCCGTGTCTTCCACAACTGATGCTGAGACAGAGCCTTTACTGCAGAATCCCTTATGCTGACCTAGGGGACACATGGACATGTGTGTACACAGCAATTGTTATCATTTTGCCCCTCTAATCGTTCCTCGAAGACTGATGCCTTATGCTTACTGTCCCCTAGGTTTTTAGAAGCAGCCAGGTTAATGGTTATGTTTAAGATACACACTGAAAACAACTTTTGATAACTGAACAACACCTCTTGAAAATCCTGCTAGGAATTGTCCCCAGGGTATTTCCTTTGGGAGAAGCTAACTCAGTTTTGGTGATTTAAAGGTTCTGTCTAGTTCTTTTAAATATTCCTTTGACGTTGCATTGCTCTGCTTGTAATAGATTGTTATTGCCCTATATTGAGTTTGCAGAGTGAAGGTAAATCTTTTGTGATGTGATTGTGCTACCCCAAACTCAATATTGTTCAGAGGTCCTTTATAACTCTCTGGTTTCACCACAACAAGCGGGACAAATTTTCATTTTTACTCTTTTAGATTTTTATTCTCTGTTCTGAAACTCTAAGGGACTATATTTACAGGCAATGTCTAGTGCACTTATCATGAACTGAGAACTCAAATGCCGTGGTGGAACTATGGTTATTCCCCCATCCTGGTTTACAGTATGCTTAGGGAGAGAGAAGTCAAGAGAGACCATGTGTGAGTTCTGGTATGCTATAATAGTATTCCTAATAGTATACAAAACAAAAAGGCTTCCAGTTCTGGTATCAAGCATATCATGGCAGCTCTTGCTTTAGAAATACATAACATAGACATTTTCATATAATATCACCAGCCTACTTCCTTATATTGTTACTATAGATACGGGAACTATCTATACACCACAAAAACCTTGTAGTGATAATCAGTACACTAATAATCAGCAATCAGTAATGAGCTAATCAGCCATCAGTACACTATACAATATATAACTATGCTTTTTCTATAATGGATCTATACATGCAAATGGATATATAAACACGCATACAGTGGAAAATTTTNAGGGCCCTTCCGAGATGGATGAGTGGAATTTTACAGGCATGATGTCAGGTCCAAGCACACAGTACAGATCAGGAAGTCTTTCCTGTTGGATGTTAGGGACCCAGCAAGTTCCTGAAAGCATTCACAACTTCTGAGTGCAAAAGTCTCTGGTACAGGTCTTGAGTGTCTTCCTAGGTGGCATGCACAGATACACCACGAGCAACTTCCCAGCTGCTGTCTCAGATTGCCAAGAACTGCCTGGATCAGAGAGCAGCCCTAAGACCAATTTCAAAGTAGTCTTTGCAGCTGCACTTCAACAAGTGTGCATGACAATCCCGCTTCAAGGGCACCATTCCTAAGCTTGCTCTTGCTCATCACACATCTCATGTCCAGAAGGATCTCCTGCTGCCCAGTTTCCTCATAGACGTTTAAATAGCATGAAGCAAAACAGAGGCAGATCTCATTTCTTAAATGAGGCAATCAACATCAAATTCCCTCTTCCTTCTTCTTAGAATATTTGGTAGTGACAGTGAATTTTGTCAGGGAATTAGTGTATTTTTGCATGAAAATATTTTCATTTTATACTCTGCCAAGTAGCTTCCTAGACAGAAAAATAAATTAAAGACAATTCTCAGCTTACAGAGGGATCTCTTTAAACCTCAACTGTCTCCAAAGTCTTTATGTTTCCCTAAATGTTTTGACTCCCTTTAATGTTCAGGTTTAATTTGGAAAGCCACGTAGACTGCAGAGACAGTGTTTCTTACGATGAAAAAATGAGCATTCCCTTTTTCTCATCATTGCATTAGCAAAAAATATCTGTACTTCCTAAAGCCATTTAGGAGAGAGACTCAACATTTATACTGGTTAATAAAACAAAGAAAGAAAATAGTTTGTCACTATTGTATACCTCTTCTTGTGTCATTTTGGTTTTCATTTGGGGTCTCTTTTTTTTGTGTGTGCACACATACTTTTCATGAGGTAGAATTTCATTAGAAATGCTGAAGAAAACCAATCTTAATTAGTCTGAAACACATCAGTAAACCCAAGCTTATTGGCTCAGAGTTGTGTAGTGTGAAAGGTTGATACACTGGGGTCAGTCATGGTGAGTTAGTGGTTTGGTAAGACTCCCATGAGCCTACCTCTCAAAACTATAAGCGGTCAGCAAGACAAAATAGTCTTGATCAGCATTCAAAGTCATTCCTCTCTGGACAGGATGGTTAGCTACAGTTTTCTGCCTACTAATGTTGCAATTATTCGTGGTTCCCTTTGTATCCTGGGTCTCTTATTCTAAAATGTTTGGCTCAAACCCTTTTCCCAGGTGAGTGCGCTTTGACTTTCTCTAAGTTAAAGGTCCTTTGTGAGACATGGCTTTGACTCAGAGAACACGATCTGCAACCATTTTGTAAGACATTTTGGGCTAAAATCCATTCCAATATTTAGGCAGACAACCCACAGAGTACAGACAGTGCTGGCTGGGCCAACAGATGTACCTGCAGTGTACCAAAGACCTTGAAGTGAGCTAAGCTGAATTTCATTGAGGCACTCAAAACATTTAGAACACAACAAAAAAAGTTGTTGATTGTTTTTGCTGGGTTTTTTTTCCTTTTTATTTTTTTTTTTACATGCTCAGCTGAAAAACTAAAATTTTGGACTTGTTTGGAATACTTTTAGGAGAGTGGAGAACAACACTCACCAGGAAACAAAGAAGTCAGTAGGCAGGAAAGTCCCAGGCTGGATGCAGTGAGGGTGTTTGGTTTGGCACTGGGTCACAGATGTTGCAGAAGTGGATTCTGTCCTCACTCAGATCAGTAACTTGGCTAGATTTAGTCCATTTCAAATACTGGGATTCCATTCCAACAATAACAAGCCACTTAAAAACAAAAGTATCTTGCGGGTATAGGTTCTCATTTGATGGCTTTCCTCTGATCAAAAACCTGACGGTGTCAGATGAACTTTGGAGCAGAGGCTTGAAAACAGAAGTTTCAAGGCTATTCTCAAAAATTCTAGGTTTTGCAGTAATGTGAACTGAGAGAAATGCCTGGTATCAAATAAAAAAATACCAACATTGCGAGACACGGAGCAGCACTGCAAAACATTGGCAGCTATAACCTAAACAGGTCAATGAAGATAAGGATCCACAAAACCCCATATGTGTTCCAAACCTACCTGTCTGTTTCCTGAACAAAAAGTAACCTACTTGCCAAAAAAAACCCAAACCCTCCTTGCATCCTAAAGAGCTTTTTTCCAAGAGAGCAGAGAAAGAAAAGACATGTTCTGGTATCCCTGCTGACCTAACAAGAGGAACGACATAAACAACTCTGCAGAGATTTCAGGGGGCTGTTCATTGGATTATAGGAAGCTGCCCAAATTACTGCAAGGAGCAGGGTAAAAGTGCAAGAAACTATTGGAGACAATTCCCCACACAGCCCAGGGGAGTCAGGCTCCTGGGGAGACAGGGAGAAAAAGGGGCCCCCCCCCCGCACCCCAGTCAGTTTTGCCCATTTTGTCGGGGTTTTTTTACTTCCATATCTATGTGGAGATCTCTCTGGCTGATGTTTAGCTTTCTTTGTAAAGATTTTATCGCTGCTACATAACACATCCCAAGGCATTAACAAAAGAATAAAGCTTCTGGGACAACCCAGCTGATCACCAGGCTCTGATAGGCAGAGGTGCCATCATCTGTCTTTTCACCGAGAGCCTTGACTGAAAGGAAGCTGGAAATAGGAGGAGAGGAACCAGTGCCCAGTGACATTTCAGGGACCACAGGAGGAAGATCACCTAACGCATTTTGCTTTCTTATTGTTAGCTTTGTCTGATCCCAAAGTACAGGTGCTGGTAGGTGAGTTTTCCTAGGGTTACTCCCCTCTTCACACTCTGCATTAACTCCTTCACTGCCCCATGGTGACAGGTCTCCCGCTCCCTATGTAGAGAGCTTTGAGAAGTTATGAGGAAAATCAACAAAGGATTTATAAAAAATCTTCCAATGGTAAAGAACTTGGAATGGGAAAAGTACACTGAAAACAAGGAAAATTGTACTCTCAGTCTTCCTGGAGCCTGGCTCCTTTGGGTCACATACATGTACTAACTTTTAGAGATGTCTCTTAAGGAGACTCATAGCATAATTTGCACAAATTACAATTTCTGAGCCGTTAAATTATTCTTTCTGCAATGAGTAGCAGAGTAACAAAATCAAGCATCAGCTTTCCCTCTGTTACAAGTTCTTTCCCCCTCTCACCCATACTTTCTGGGATCTGTTTTTCCAAAGAGTTAAACTGGGTGGTTCTCAGGGGTTTACAACAGGCATAACTATGCCTGAAAAACAATCTGATACATTCAACTTAGCAAGGCCCTGCTCTTTCCCTCTAATCTTTCAGCAGGACCCAAGGGAGGCTAAAGCTGAGATCAGCCTATTCTCCCCTCGAACTTTGATTCGCTATTAAATTCCGCCTAATGACGATGACTTTGCCATCTCACGTTCATCAGCAGGCTACGCACAGAACAATGTGGGCCCAGCGGTGTATAGAGGGACATTGTTCCTGCCTCCTGGTTGCTCTGTTTGAGCAGCATCACGTGAAAATCCTCTTACAGAGGAGACATGTAAAACCAGTAAGAGGTATTACTCTCTAGGGTGCGACGGTAACTCAAGTCATACCTTGTGCGTGGGCGTTTGTATTTATGTGATCACCTGTTGAGTTTAGAAAAACAACAACAAAACCCACAAAAGAATAATGTATAAGGAAATACCAGAGACCTTGGTGGAAGGTGACGTGCAGTGCTGTGATGGAGGAGTCTTGTTCACGTCTGCTGCCCAAGTGACTTACTGATCTGTGCTAAAATCCTATACTTCAACTTGTACATCTATGCATGGCAGAAAACAATTTTTATAGGCTTCTAAACCCCCAGTTCCTTACCTCTTTATAAATAGCACAGCCTTTAGCAAGTCAGCATGTTCCCTATCATTACTAAACACTACACAAAAATTCACATGCAGATTTCTATGCCATTTTACAAAAGTCAGGAACAGCACTCATTACTCCAAACAGTAGCTTGGTCTTCTTTACTGTCCTGAGAGCTGAGCAATTTCTGACTGAGATGTCCTAAGCAGATATATGTGAGTGTATACCTCATGTGATATCCACAGGGTGCTGCAGCCCAACCTGTATCGATTATGCCACAGGACACTGTACGCACAAGGTCAGCATGCACAGCAGCATATACCTGGGTCTGGGAGACATCCAGAAGGTCAGGCAGGTGGCCAAAATCCTCTTCTCCACCTGCATTCCCCAGGTACAAGCCCTACTGTACTGTAATAAGGTACTGTAATAAGCACAGCAGTTCTCAGTAATTGTCCTCTTATTTTCTACATCCCTATTCTGCATATTCAAGCTTATGTGTAGGCCATTATGGGTGTGCACTGTAAGCAGCAAGAGCTGAATCTTCCGTGTTAGTTTAGTAGACACAAGGCAAGAAAACAACAAAAGCCTTACATTTCCTAATCTTTCTTCTTTCTTCACATGCTGCATAACTCTTTCACTGCTCTGCCCTGATAAATAACAGTGCATGAACACTCTAAGCTCTAGGGGGAAAACCCCATGACTGGAAAGCTGTAATGTAGGCATGAAGAACTTTTGATGTTAGCAACTACTTGGAAACAAGGATTCTCTCTCTTTCCACCAGTACCTCAGTTCTCTCTTAAAACAACCCTACATCTTTAACAAATTCAGTTTCATAATTTCAAATATTTTTCTAAACTACTTTTGCAATTAAAATAGTTTAGTTTTCTATTCACTGAAGCATATACAGCTAGTCAAACTAGGTGATTTTTTGAGCTGATGCCCCAATGTTTTAGTTTACCTTTTACCAATACAACTCAAAGAGTATCCACTGCAAACAGGAGTAGTGTACCCTTTATTTATCTTCCTGCTTTTTTTTTGCACTAGCGAGGACATCTTTAACCATTCCATATAAAACATTCAACCCAAAGGAGTAGCTCATTACCCAGTGACAGCAGCAAAACAAAGTAGAAAGAAAGTAAAAGAAAACCCCTATGCCACATTTACAAAAACATTGGAAATTTTTAAGTTTCCCTGCAGGCATACACATCACCCTGACTCAGGAACACAATGTCTAAAGTCATGCTAGCATCAACATTGTTTAGGAACAAAGAAATCCATTCCCCAGTGCAAAATTTAATCTGATTTTTCTCACAAAGGCTATTATAATGTCTTCACTTGAGTCACTGGAACAGATGCAGACATCAAATCAGGTACATGACAGAAATTTACTGAAAATCAAATCTTGACAGGTTTGTGGAAGTTTAATATACAGTAACTAACATCCAGATAAGTGAACAAAAATAAGGGATGAATATAGAACTTTACCCATGTCACTAAAATAACCAGATTTGAAGCTACCTGTGCGTTTATGAAGGGACAACCTAGGCTCATATTTCATGAGGGTACTGAAATTTGTGTGCACTAGAACACAAAATACTGCTATGATATTACCCTCACAGGGAAAGAAAAATAACTTCAGAATCTAGCACTTTATTATTGACTAAAAGGTCTTTTAATCCTTTTTCTGATTATACCAACTAAAGAACAAAGAGAGATCTAAATACTGGCAAAGAATGTTTTAACCCATGTTCCCGTCAAAAGGAAACAAATTACTCTGCCCTTATCTCTGAAAGGAGATCCAGTCTCAGAATAACTTGGCCTCATGTGAGGATGTGCCCAGTACCAAAAAGGAGAGCTTCAGAGTGAAAAGGAAACCCCTTGGCTTTGTGATTATTTTTATTACTTGCTTTGTTATTTCCCATATCAAAACACGTTAGAATTCATTTACCTAATGGGTCACAATTTATTTCTCTTTTTAAGGCAGTGAAAAATAAACTTCAGCTGATTTTCTGTGTAGCTCTCAGCCATTTTGAAAGATAAGCCACAGCCCTACTCCCATGGAATTATTGCTCAGGTTTATCCCTTGGTTTATCAAACAAATGCCAGAACAGAGAAGGTGTGGGCTAGAGACCGTGAGGAGCAGCAGTGAGAGCACAGCATGCCTTCAGAAGGGAAGAGCAGAGCCCCTGTGAAACAGCTTTGCTTCTGCAGTTGCCATTTCATTGTTCTGTTTGGCTTATTTTGCCTGGTTTCTTAGCTCTTGTTTCACAATTCTGTTTTGTGCCCTGGAAGGTTACTGCAGTATGTCAAACAACATACTGCAGGTCTGAGTCCTGGGGTCTTCCAGTTATAGAAATTTAAGTTAGATACCAGCCAGCTCTGTTAAACCAGCAGATCTGCAAACCTCACACAGATGAGTCCCCACTTGTAATTCTTCCCCGCTTTCCTGGGGACAAGAGAGTCCCACACTCGTTCCCAAAACACCCTGCATTCAATCCCACACACTTTACATGCAACAACTTAATTGGTGGCCTGTAAAGGATTTCATATAAAAAACTAAACGTTTTCACATCAAAAAC
Source organism: Campylorhamphus procurvoides (assembly GCA_013396655.1). Lineage (NCBI taxonomy): Eukaryota > Metazoa > Chordata > Aves > Passeriformes > Dendrocolaptidae > Campylorhamphus > Campylorhamphus procurvoides. Next base: position 772,451 of record WBMV01006571.1, on the reverse strand, counting down.
CAAACTCCAGTATATGTTGTATCAAAGCAGCACCTCATCATGACTTGTGCTCAGCTCACACCACCTTGAACCATGGTAACACCTTGACTTGTCATTCATTGTGGCAGGGGCAGAAACTGGCATCTCTTTACTACATACAAATACATAGACAAGAGTCATTATAATAAATGGATAAATGATTCTTCAATGTCTAAGGTTAACCCTAACTGTCTGTTACGCAATTACTCTTAAGCCTGGACAAGTAACAGGCACATGAAACCATGTTGCTGGCCTGTAGGGATCAACATTCGTTTTAAATAAAGACGATTTTTAAAAACGATCTTGGAACAAAATATAACTGGTTTGATCCGTAGTATTTCACATATTTATTTTTTCATTTTCCTTCTTTGTTTTGGCAGAAATGTTTGCAATCAATAATTATTTCATAAAGCAAATGTTATTTCAGAAAGGAGGTAAATTTCAAATCTCCAGCTGGCCCATTAGTCATAAAAAATCTCAAAATCCTAAACTTTGGATCAATTGTTCGCTGTGCAAGAGAAGCAAAAAGATTGCTGTAATATCATGTTTTCTTCCATCTTTCACTCATCTTTCAAAACTCGGATGTGAATGGATTTTTCCCTTCTCAAAGCCTCTCCCCTTTAAATGCTTGTTGTCTCTACCACTGATCAAGTTTCTGAGAAATGACTTTATGTAAGAGATTGAGCAAGATAAAGTTGCCACATTTCGTTTTATCTTTTTGGTTGAATTATTAGGACTTAAATTTGTGGTGACAAGACTGCTACCTTCTAATAGGCCTTGTTGCCATGGGAGTGGGCTTTTTGAAAAGAATGAGACCCACGGCCACCAAGACCTTTTTTGCTATTATTTCCATCCTCGGCCAATACAGAAATCCTTAGTCACAGACAGGAAAATGTGGTGTAGTATACACAGTAACACTTGCTGACAGTGAAAAACAAAAGGAGTGGAAACTAATACTGCAGAAAGCTGAATTGCATCACAGCCTACAAGAAAAAGCATTTCTCTTCTGTAAAAGAAATGCTTTGTGCATCCAAACAATTCCCTTGCTCTGGGTCTCTTCAGAGATAAAAAGCAAAGAAGGCTGTCATCATACAAAGTAGGGATTTCAGAACTGACAGGAATTTATTTTCCTCTAAAAGAAGAAAATGCTATGCAGTAAAACCAGGCAAACAAGCAAAAAAATTTGCCAGTGGTCCACCAGCTCTAGTGCCTGGTCACACCTGCAGTGGGATTAGTCACATTGGGAGGACTAAAAGGGAAAGATTGCTGTTCATAAGTACAGAGAGGTCTGCTTCTGCCACCCCTATACAGAGAAATGCCTTCAGTCCCAAAAAGAATGTTTAAAGCCCAGCTGGTGGACTCCATCTAGAATCACCCATGGGAATACAAAGATCAGGGGCAGGTTGGAAAAAGCTGGTGCCTTCCTGTAGGGAAATGTTTCATAGACTTGATGTCTGAACCCAGTTAAACATTCAGTTAAAGAGGTCTGCCAGGTAAAGCATTGACTGCAAACCAATTTTGGTGATTTAGCACATTTTATGTGGCTGAGAATTCTGAGATTTTCCTGTAGTTCAGCAAAGCACACTCCAGACTTCTGGTAAGAGAGGTGTAAACAGTGTGGTGGCTGGTGAAAACAATAAACAGTTTACCTGTGTGACAGACATCCACTACTATTTTCCATTCACAGCAATTAAAAAAAATAATAATAAAAAAGTTTTACTAATACCTGAGAATTATTTTTGAGGCGAATACTAATTCAGCTGCAATCTAAGACAAAAAAGCCCTGAAAAATCAGAAAGCTCAAAGGGGAGACCTCCATGTATTGTGTGAAGATAGTTATCCATGTATTCTATCCAGTTGTTATAAACAAAACAAAAAAAATCATAAGTATTACACTCCTGTGGAATTTCTCCTATCAAAAACAGGCTTGTAAAAGCACAAAAATATTTTTGTAAGAATGCAGCAGTAGAAAATTTCAACACATACACTGGCATAAACACTCTTTCCTGAGAAACCTATTTTTCTAGACTAAAGGTAGGAACAGAAATACACAAAAAATTGGCATGAAAGAGTACCTTAAATTGTAAAATGGATCTCATTTGGTAATGCCAGGTTGCTCTCAAAATATATTCTTTTTGTTTTATCCCGTGAAGTTTTAAATGATAGTACTCTCACTTCTCCTGTGCATCTTCAGTGCAGCTCTGAACATGGCATGTTTATTTGAACCAGGTATCATATCAAGAAAAGACTTAATTTTTATTCCTCAAAACCACAAGTTAAAATCAAAATGTTTCCCAAGGAAACCATCGTATTGCACACCCTTATCAATTTTCAAATTCTTTTCAGCAGATTCACAGAATGAGAGGTTGGTGACTACCCCTCCTGTAGTGCTCTCCTGATCATAGGTTTGCTGTACTGAGGCCAGTTAAAGCCCACTGTAGAAGCAATGGGTAGCAAGTCACCTCTGCCTCCTGCATCATCAAGGATGATTGCCTTGTTTGAAATTCAAGCTCCACAACTGTGGCAAATGCTACTGCCACTCTGCAAAGCAGCTCCTGCAAGAACCTCGGAGGGAGAGGCTCCACAGGACAGTAACCCACACAGCTTCGCTGAGCCCTGGGGCTCGAAGGCAAGGGGGGATGCTGACAGGTGGCTTGTCTTTAAAAAAGAACACACTAAGAAGACAGATTCAAACCAAGACATCAAGATCAACATTGCACTGCATTCCAAGACACAAGAACAAAAGAACCACCACCACCATTGTGTCCTCTTCCTGCTTGTTGCTCACTAATGCACTGATAGATAAAAAATTACTTGGTAGAAAATGCTAGTTTCCTCACCCTTAAAGCAATAGCACCATGAAGAAATCTTACCAGGCACCTTTACTTTACTGTTGCTTTTTGGAAGGTGAAAATTGTTTCACCTGTCTGAGATAATCTATCTGAAACGTGAAAACACCTTACTAAATTACTTACTTAAAGTCAGGTTTGTTGGGAAAACAAACAACAAACAAGCAAGCAAAAAACTGCAAGCTTCATCAATATAAAAGAAACAAGATTAGCCATGTATGCCACCTATTTATTGCAGTGTGGCTCCTTAATCCATATCTCCTTCCATTTTTGCTGGTTGACAGTACTTCTTATCAGCAGAATAGGATTTTTCTCTTCCCATGCCAGAAAATTTACTACCAGGTCCTCTGAAATTGAATTGTATACAATGCATTAGTACAGTTTGCACTAAAAGAAATTCTTTAGGATGTCATCAAAGGGCATAGTCCTGGAGAAGAGTTTAATCAGACAAAATTACTGCTAACTGGTAATTTGCTATAGGGACTCCAAGAATGTACAAATCTGTAGGTAAATGAAGCTGTTCCTTTGATACATCTGGGGATCTATACTAGTTTAGTTACTCTGTCCAGAGAAATTGTTTAATACTTTGCCTTGAGCAGCCTTTCTTCCCTATGAGCAAGCAAACAGTTGCACTGAAATGGGAGATATGTTTCTAATTGGAGGAGTGAGCAGCTGATACCACAGGACAAGCAGGATGAATCGAGGCATCTCAGCAGCTAAGGAGAACAGGTCAGAGCAAGCCTCCTGAAATGGTGTCAGGAGATGGATATGGGTGCTCCAGGGGAGGGATCCAGGGATCTCAGGGATATGTAGACAAGATGCTTTCTCTTCCTTTCTCTTCCCATTTCCCATTACTAATCCGCACTGTTCCTGGAACACCCTCCTCCTCATCTCACATAAGAGACACCTACATTCAGCCAATGCCTTTACTCAAAGAGATGCCTGTATTTGCATTTACACCCCTCCAAAACGCTCTCTTCATTCTCAGTCTTCAGTGCATCCCCCAGTCACTTTCAGGCATCTACTGTTATTAAAGGGATTGGGGCTCAGAAGAAAGGAACAGATACACTGTTAAGCAGAGGGCTTGGACCAAAGGACTTCTTACTGCTTCACCCAAAGGAAAACGTATATGATAGTTGCTGATGTTTGGATAAAACGTGGACTACTGGTATTGCTATCAGCTATCATATATATGACTAATTCTTGCTATGAGTGTAAATAGGGAGTTCAGGATGAAAAAAGAAGCTGTCTCTAAATGCATACTTAATGAGTTTATATTTGGGCTCAATGATCTTAAGGGTCTTTTCCAGACTGAATGATTCTGTGATTCTGTTCTGTGATTCTGTTCTATTATTCTGTGAATACTTTGTTTAATTGAAAAGTGCAAACAAAAAGAATTAGGGAAATTAATTCCGGTGGCTGTCAGAATCTATTTTCAGAATACATGAAATATTCAAGCCAAATTAAGTTTCTGAGTAATGACAAAGCTTATGAAACAGAGACAGGTCACTCAAAACATATTGAAGAAGGATGCATATTTTAAGGATGAAAAGACTGCATAGGAAATTGAGGATTGGATGGGCCAGTGAAATATTCACTTGTTAAGGTATAACACAGCTCTCTACTTACTTTACTTTTCTTTTAACTGCAAAGAAAGACATCAATTAATTTCCTGGACCATATGTGCATACAATGCTATTTCTCACATACACCACATTGTTCTTCCCACTAATTAATATTGGAAATACTTACTAATATCAACACAATGCCAGCAGTTTTCTTGAGAGACTCAGGGAAGAGCCTCTAGTTCTCTAATCCTAAATTTCATAGACATCAATTTAATTTATGTAGGAGAAATGTCAAGTGCCCATGAGAGTAGACCTCCTGGGAAGCATTCAGAAATGCTTCAGAAATGTAAGGCCCATGCCTGTTCCTATTTAATCACACACATCCTTAGAAGCAGAGACTTGAAACTGAGTAGGGGTATTCTCTTGATCATCAGCTTTTTCCAGGCATGCCTTTCAGAACTGTCTCCATTTTTAGTGCTCAACTTACTCTTAGTATCTCTCTTCTAACACAGTTTCATAAGGATCTGGATACAGTACTCCGTAAAGAACATTGTCAAGCAGACATCTCTATAAATACCACTGTAATAAGTTTCAGCAACATTTCCAAAAGTGCTCAGGTGTCTGAATATTCATATCAGACTCTTCCTCACTGACCCCAAGCACCTCCTGTGCAAGTAAACAGCTACACAGACACACATTTCCATCCTGGCTCCTGCCTCCACACCCCTACAAGCACGTGTTTTTACACCAACTTTTTTCTTTTCTCTGAGAGGATGGTGTACTGGGGGGAAGCACAAATAAAAAGCCATGGTCTTTAAATTTGATTTGAAGGTGGCAAGTTTTGTGGTGGTTTTGATCTCCTCCAGGCATTCCATAATCGTGGGCCAAGTTGCCTAGAGATCTTTGTCTCCCACACTTCCAAGTCTCTCTGTTGTGGCTGACAGATCCATTGTCTTGGAAGCATGTAGCTGTCATGGGAGGTCATGATCTCCCAGGCGTGAGGCAGTCCCTTCCCTACTTTGGGTTGGGCTTTGAAGATAAAAATGGCAAATTTGAACTTGGGCGCAACTGTGTTTGACAGAAAGCCTTTCGCTGCACTCCCTCAAAGCTTGTGCCAGCAGGCAGTGGGCATTGCAATAGCCAACCACAGATTATGATGATTTTTATTAATATTATGGTTCAACAGCTGAAGTCAGCTGGGTCAGGGCCTATAGTGCCTGGGATAATGCAAACACATAGTAAGTGGCAGTTGCTTTGCCAAAGCACTTACATTTGACCTTTATATTCCTTCCACTACATCCCCTCACTATTCACCAAAAAATGTCTGTAGTGACATCAGTGTAATGTCAGTGTGGTATTGCCTTACAAATTTATTCTGAGGATGAAATCTGGAAGTTCCTGAAAGTGAATCCCATGCAAACATTGTATAAACATAGACATGAGGCCCATGCCTGCTCCTATATCCTAAAATTAAAGAAAATCCACAGAAAATATATTTACATTCTACCTCTAATATGGAGTCCGTGTCTTCCTATATTATATCTGTAACATATATCATTTTAGGGCATATCACCTCCCTCTGCAGGGAGAGATCACATCGGTATGAATACAGGCAATATTTGCTACTGCTAAGATGACAGGCACATGCTCAGGTGGTCCTGACGGAGCCCTTCCTTGCAGTTTTCTCAAGAACCAACCCTACCGCGTGTTGTGCCACTTCAATTATTAGATTTTTTTTCCTTCCCTCACTGATGCTCTGTCATCTATGGGTACCAGCAGAGTGGATTAGAACTGCCTGTCAGCTTTCTCTGACTGTGTGAGCTCTCAAAATAGCCTGGGCTCACAGCGCTGGCCCTGCTCCTGCTCCTCTTGGCAGAGAGTTAAGCTCTGGTTTCTGGCAGCGCATCCCCCTGGCACACAACAGTTGTGGGGCTGCCCTCACCCCAGTGCAGCTGGACAGCCTAACAACAGGACTGGCCATGTGCTTGCCCAGCTTTTTCTGCTCTTACAGTGGAAAAGGAATAAAACCTATTTATAGCGATATATCAGCACATGCACAAAGGACTGAACAGTGCAACTGCAGTGGAGTAGAACATTGTAAAAGGAACAAACAAAAGGGCAGCAAACTAGTTCCACAAGGTTTAAGACAAACATCTTTAAAAGCAACAAAGTTATGTTGCTCAAAACCTGGTTAATGCTGCCTGTACCCAACATCATGCACCTGCCTGCTCCTCAGCCCCTCAGTAGCTCAGGCTCCACTGAATGCTGACACTCGGTCATATAAACAGGCAGCCAGGACTAGGAAAAAGCAAGCTGCAAAGGAAAGCCTTTATCTCTGAAACACCTGAAGGAAGCTTCAAGACAACCCCTCTGCTGACTACTTTCACCCTGGAGAGCTGCTGGATCTCCACTTTCCAAATAGACTCTCCCAATACGTACCCTCTTGTATTGAGTGCCACAGCTGGACTCATTAATTAACCAACACCACCTAAAATGTAAACTACTGCTGGAAAGGCAACCTGTTGCTGGTCTGCTATCCTAACAGGCAAGCCCCATCCTTCAGGGAGAGCTGCTGTGCAATACCTGGGATCCTGCAGGAGGCTGGCAGCCTGCTGGCATGTCACATCGCTGCCCAGTACCATGACGGGCACCTGTGCACCTGTGATAGGCTTGCAACAGAGGGGACTTCAGAAGGAGCTGGTCACTAAAAACCCTTTCTATCCTCAAATGTGCCCTGAATGGCAGCATACAAAGACAAAATTTCCTCTTTGAAAGGTAGTGCTGCTGCCTTACAAAGCCAAGCAGAAGAGAACATTAAATTATAGAGTCATTTCAAGGGTTAATTTGAGTTCATCAGGAGGAAAGGAACCTTACTGGCCTTGTTTGTCCCTTGTTCATCTGTAAAAAAATTTCATTAAATAAGATTCCAACCACTACTTATTTATATGGTTTACAAAATCCATACATAAATTGTCATTTAGAGGCAGGAGGATTGTTAATCATATTAAAACTGGAACAAACAAGGTACTGGATCATTTGTCCTCGCTAGGAAGATGTACTTGGCAGATGTTGTAGGTAGTTCAAGGTGCTAAAGGAAACCTTACTGAGTCAACTAGAGCCTCCCAGGAGGTGCCCTTGCTAAACTTCCCAAGATGTGCACTTGCTCTAAACCAGGGGGTAGGTTTTGTGGTGCTTCTCCCTCCTCAAGTGCATTTCTGCAGAGAGCTAGTTGCTCTCACAGAAATCCAGAGCAGCCTTTTGCCTTTGCTGGGCAGCATTTATGGATCAGCTTGGGATGGGGCAGCTGCACCACCAGTGAAATTTCAAGCAAGGACCCCAACTGAAATACCCCAGTCAGCTGGCGAAGCAGAAGATTTTGGCTTGGGGGCAGACATGGTGCGTTTAGATTTTAATATCATAGAATTTTAGAAAAAATAGGGAAAGTATTAATGAAGACATGAAACTTTAAAACGCCTAAATCATTAGCATTTCTTGTCATGAGAAGGAGAATAACAGCTTGTGCCCAGCTTTGCTTGCAACACTATCAGGCATGAATGGTACAACATGTCTGCTTTTTTTCTTCTGTCTTTTTCTGCTTATACAGAAGAGAAGCATTAATACTTGCAGGTACAGTGAGAAATAAAGAATCATGGTAAAAATTAATATCTTAAAAAGATTAATTACTTGGTGCAAAAATTGTCATTCGTGTTAGCAATATTATATTTTTTTAATTTCAACTAGATTAGGTGATTATTTTTTTAGGGTTAAAAAAAAGGATTGCTACTGAGTTTTACATTTTAAAAATTAAAATTCATCTATTATTCAAGTAATTAATTACTTGATGAGTAATACTGCCTGGAAGCTACTTCATTGCATTATCATTGTTACTATTTTATTAACAATGTCTTCTCCTGCTGTTTCATGGCATAAGAAAATGAGGCACCTTTGGTTAGCCCAGGATCCCAAGTTTTCCAGGTACAAGAATGAGCACCCAGCATGGAAAAGGACCCTGAACACTGGGGAAGAGTCTGCCGAAGAGCATGGGGTAACTGCGGTGGAGAAGCAGGGAAAGGAAACCTGATGCAGAGGAGATGAGTCCTTTTGTGATACCCTCATGTGCAAACAAAGGGACCAGGGCAGCAGGGAGAGCTCTCACCTACAACTCCCAGTGACCTACTTGCTCCAGCAGGGCCTGAATTTGTTGACCTTCAGGGTATAATTCAAATGTTAACTAAACACTTAGACTGTGTGTGAGGAAGATGTTTGGAGAGCTTTGTGCTTTGAATTTTTATTTTGCCGGTTTCTTTGGTTTGGACTCTTTGGGTTTGTAGCATGGGCACTAGTGGAGATCAACACTGACAGATTGCAGTGCAAAACCAGAAAATAAAAAAGATAACTATTTTGGAGCAGAATGGGAAAGGGGCGTCTTTAACTATGGGACAGGAGAAAACGGGAAAAAGTAGCTTAAATCTCAACCATGACAGAAATAAATAACTCTCTTAGTCTCTGCTTTAGTTTAATCTGAGTTAAATGCAAAAATAATTTTCATAGGTGAAGTCAAGAAACACTGATTATTTGAGAAGTAGGCTGGGACAAGAGGAAATGATCACACTAGACAAAGTACAGTGAAGAGATTCAAAAAACAACTGAAAGAGGGGGAAAAAAACCCAAAAAAACAAAACAGAAGAGAGGGATTAGGAAAGGTCTTCCAGAAGGACTGCTATTCTGAACACCTGGCTTTTCAGTTGTTATCTTTTATGTATCTTTCAGGTTTTTTAAACTAATTCTTTTATAGCCAAAAGGGCTTAGGGAGTTTTCATACCTAAAACTCAAAGCAGACAAAATGCTTTCTCCCTTTTAAATGGAGGGGAAAGTGATGCACAGGTGCAGTCATTTGTTCGAGATCCCCCAAGGAAGTCACTGACAAAGTCAATTAACATCTTGTCCACTCAACGACAGAGCCCCGCAGAGAAGGCGCTTCTACGTGATGTGGGTCAAATTCATTGCACAAGCCATACCCACAGATATTTTAAGTCTATTCCTCAAAAAGATGGATAAAGCACAGATAACCTTTTATTTCCAAGTATCCCAAAACTTCATGTTACCTCAGAGCTTCATTTTGTGCCAGTGTTTCACCATCATATGTTACATTTATGTAGATGTATGTATAACTCCATAAAATATACTGATGACGCAATATTTCCATTGTTAAGCTGTCAGCGAAACGTTGACCTTTGCTCTTTCTGAAACAAACTTTCCTGTCAATCAAAATCTTTTTATACATGGATATGACATTAGACCTGCGAATAACAATCTTGTTGATGGACAGCTCATCTGCAACAACTCTCTCCTTAAATTGGCCAGAGTTTAAAGCCTTGAACAGTCAACCAACCACGGTCCCCCCTAACCTGAGAGCTATACTTAAAAAAATTCAATTAATGGTTATAAAGACTGCAATTTCCCCAAAGCAAACAAGGAAGTTGGAGAGTTGTAAGCATCTGAGGCTACACCTGAAAAGTGGGGAAAGAGAAAATAGCAAAATATGTGACACACTCCTGCAAGAAAGGTGGCATTTAAATTGGGACATTTTCAGCACATTACCTTTACCAACTACCAGTTTGGGCGAAGGGGGGAGAGGGGAAACAAATAGTAAAATGTCGATTAAAAAATAGCCAATTTCTAAACAAAGAGAGCCAGTGACAGAGTCAACTGAGAACTACTGCAGCTCTCACCAGTTTGATGCAGTGACTCTGTAGGGGACCTCCCACCTTCTTTATCACAAAAGTAGTAGTAGTAGTAAGGAGCTACCACCATTGCCTAATGTGTTTTTACCACTCAACAGCCTAGTATGTGGTTACAAACTCCTTGACTTCAGGTCACAGGGTTATTTGGGTTCAAGGGGAGAGAAAAAGGTGTCTAGTCTAACCTCCTACTCAGATCAGGGTCAGCTAGGAGATCAGACCAGGTTATTTGGGGATTTATCCAGTGAGGTATTGAAAACTTAATCATTTTGGTTGAAAATTGTTTAATTACTAGAGTACTTCCAGGGAGTATGACTTCCCAAGAACTCTGTCACTTCTACCTTTTATCAAATATGGTCACCAAAAATTTCTATGATAGAGAGGAGGCAAAAAATAATTCATGCCTCAGGATAAACTAGAGAGGATATGCTTGGTTGAGCTGATCATTATAATTTCCAAATAGATATCCAACCACATTTGATGCCATTTTGCTCATTCTGCTGCCAGAAAGGCATAAAAAAGGCTTATCTGTTTCCTGCTATACCATTCATGTGCTCTTACCCTTCCTATAATTAGAAAGGTTTGAGATAACTTGCCAGTAGTCATTCAGGCTTATCATCTTCCCTTGAAAGCTTCAGCAAACCAAAGCCTTGCAGAAATGCAGAACTACAGGGGTCCATGCAGCAGAACCTGTTTGCAACACAGTTCTCCAGCATCCAAAACTCACCCATCTCCTGGCTGCTCCTGCCCAGCCAAAAGATCCTGCCCTCTCCCATGCACCAGACACAAGACAACTACAGCAAAAGAGAGAATGGTATTGCTGCCAGTTTGGTGTGCTGAAATGGCTTAGGAGAAGAGCACTAAGCACTAGAACACCTTGCTGTTGGTATCCATGACAGGCTTTCAGCACCACTCAATTTTAGTCACTTCCTGGCCAACAGGACTCCAAGGACAATAATTCTCAAAAGACACAATACGATGGAAAAGACCTAACATGTGTCAGATACTGAATGATCCGGTAGCACCACACTTATTAAACACCCCATCAGATACTCACATCAATATAATTTACATGTGCCAAGGCTATTTAACCTCACAGCTTCCCTTGAAGCACTGAGGATTTCCTTAGGGTGTGCTGGGATTAGAAAGATGGTTGTTTCCCAATGCAGTGTAGCTTTCCCTTCTGTTTTTGCTTTGTCTTTCTCACATAGCTTAGCTCTGACTGCAGTCCATGCTTCAAAGCTATGGAACGGGAAATCTCTAGATAGCAGAAGACAGTTTGCTGATTTACCTCTGTCCTGCTTCTGCCAGCTTTGCAAAGGTAACTGATTTTTTCTGTGTTAATGTAACTTCTCTAGACGTGGGAAGGATGACACTCCTCAGCTTTATATAGGAAGAATGAATGCTCTCGAGCTCTTCATAGAATAAAGGAATTGGGTTTAGGGGAAGACTGTGAAGTTAAACCACTTGCAGGAACTTGATGAGTACAATTACATCTCTTCCCTCAGTCAAAATCTGGAGTACAATGAATGGGGATTCTCTGAAGTTGCTCTAGTTTTGACTCAAATATGCGCTTTGTGGTGACTTTTTGAAACTGCTAAGAAACTGGATATGGGGGCAATCATTGTTATAGTAGTGCCATTTTTGTTGTATAAAGTACTAAAGTTGAACAGTACTGGGTGCTCTTGGACATTACCAGATCTATCCCTGCTTCTGTGCAAGGCAACAAAAAGCATATTCCATCACCTACAACAGGAGCAGAATCAGATACAGCCAGGTGCCTTGCAGGACAGGTTTCCACATACCCACCCCAAATGCTTAGCTACAGGGCTCCTCCGGGCACACCTCTTTCCTTTCTGCAAACTCCTCCTCAAAAAAAAAAAAAAGTCTCATATCTCAGAGAAAATAGGGTCTACATTATTCATAAGGGCCACACCACAGCTCCATATGATTTACAGATCCTGTAACTTAGAAGGCAGCACTGAGCAGGGGGGAATTGAAGTGGAATCAAGAAAGAAGGAATCATTATGCTATTGTACAATTAATAAGCATAGTGCTGTACCAACAGTAAGGAGCAGTGTTTTGGGGTAAAATCAGAGAAGATTCACTTCTACTAAACAAGAAGTTTTGAATTAATGTGGAAGATTCTGATAAGAACTAACAACTATACCACACAAGGAATCAAAGATAAAAAAAAAAGGAAAAAAAAAAAGAAAAGTTGAACCCACAGAATATCATACATGAAATACTGAACTATTAGAGTCAAAGTTGTGTTGTTTTTATGGGTGTTGCTTTCAGATTTGGGAAATTACAGGCACTGTGATAAATATTTCAGGCAGTTGATTACAATGAAAAGTAATTAACCCAGCTACAACAACAGGTGTTGTATGGGGAAATGCTGGCTTTTATCATGAAGTTGTGGGTGCATGTGCTAAGTGCATTCGTCATTTTCTCCTTTCTTTTATTCAGAGAATGCCCTGGGGAAAGTATTCTAGTGCCAGCATTTATAGGATATAATGAAAACCCATTAAATATGTATCTGACTGCTAACAACTCTGTAGAGAAAGAATAACTTAACTATGGTTATGTAAGGCTGTCCATTCAGCTGGCTTTAGTGGTGGTAGTAGTAGCAGTTTGATCTCATTTACCCTGTATTTAGCTGCTGCTTTGAGTGGAGGGGAGAACTGTTATTTTTTGTGTCACTTTATTTCATTTTCTAATTAACAAATGCACAAGACAGTATTCAAAGCTCTGCTTGTTTTAACAGAAATAGTCAAAAATGCCATTAAGTATGAATGCAGCTGTCAGTAAATAATTAGGGAAAAAAGTTCAAAGTGAAAACAACAGATGTTCAGAGAAGTAACACCCAGTACACACATGGGTTTGAATGATGCTACACTTATTCTCTCAGAGCCCACTCCTGAGCGCCAGCCTCAGGCAGAGACTCCAGAAACTGGGAAGGGAAAATGCTGTAGTCACTGCCAGAATTGGACTCACATTTTTTCCTGCAGAAGTCACCCTTACATAGAAAATGCCAATGGACATACTGTAACCTTTGTTTTCCATCCCAAATAATGCAAAAATATACACAGAAGCTTCGTTCTTCTGCTCCTATCTGCTTTTAGAAGGAGACAAAGGAGCTGTGAATTTGCTTTTCCTGGTTTCCTCTAACCTAAAATAACCTCTCCAGGCTCTGAGAGTCTTGAACAGAAGATGAAATGCAGGTAAAAAACAGAGCAGACAAGACAGGTGAGCTGCTTCTGCAAAATGGCAAGGGAAAAACAGCACTGGTTTGGCTGACACAAGCATTCTTCTCTTCCAGACAATAAGAACCCCATTGCCTTTTGGCAAGAGATGTCTTGGGATGCCTGTGGTGGTGCATGAGTGGAAACCAGTCAGGAGAAGCAGTTTAGCACAAACCATACTCGTCACAGCCCTTGGGGAGAGGTAAGGTCCTAAGTCTTACAGGAGGAAACACATACAGTCAGCATTGGCAAGCTGCAAACTCTGAATTCATATACTTTGCTTTCTCTTTACCCTTCAAAGGTTATTTCTCATTAGGATTACACAACAACATGGAAAAGAAAAATACTAATATAGATTGCTATCATTTTCCTCACCCATAATGAACTTAGCTACACGCATTCCCCAAAGAAAAGGGCAAAGGAAATAGCATTTACGATGGCACTTGTTATTTTTCTCCAGTAGGAATAGATACAGGGGGTGTGTTTGCAAGGCGGGTTTGTTTGTCTAAAGATAAACAGCCGTCTCTCTTAAGCCAGTTTCATGATTTATGAGGGAAGACTTTTCAGCCTCTTAACAGCCTCTAAACATTCTCATAAAGTGTAATGTCTGAGGCTTCATGAGTTCAAAAGTCATCTCCCACTTGTGCAGAGATCACCACTGCCTCATAAACTGTGAATTTACGGGGAACAGGTTACATCCACTGACCCCCGGAGACAAAAGCTGAACCTGACACTGATTATTTAATATCTTACTGACAAATGCAGCTCAGAACAAAACGAAATATTTAAATATGGGAATTTTTAAGGCTGAGCTTTCAGGTTTGAGTTGGACTTTAAAATGGTTGGTTTTTTGCTTTGGTGTTTTTGGGTGGGGTTTTTATTTGGGAGGGGTGTGTGTTTTGTTTGGGGTTTTTTTGTTTTGTTTTGTTGGGGTTTTTTGTTTGTCTGGGGGTTTTTGTTGAGTTTTTGGGGGGATTTTTGGTTTTTTTGCTATTTCCCATGATCAAACACAGACAGGAGCATATTTTAAAAATATATATATATATAAATAAATAAAGTATGTTCCTTATCCTAAATATAAAGTGGTTCATCAAAACATCCAGTCACACGAAATGACTATAACTGCTTATGGTGGCTTTGAGATCTCATTTTGGCAAGTTGAAAAGAAAGAGCAGATAACAAGGCAGGTAGAAAAGCTATTTGAGGGTAAAAGGCCTGTTGCCACTAGTAGCCTTGGGTTTCCATGTTAAGTACCTGTCTCAAACCTGCTACCTAAACAGCAATAAGCAGCTTGCAATCCAAGTACAAACACATTTATCTGTTAGAAAAGGCTTCTTGGGAAGCCTGTGCCCTGACATCTCGAGATTGACTGATAATTTTAATAAAATCTGTTATCTGTCAGGGTGCTGTTTACCCCCGATATTCAGTAATGCTACATTGGCGTGTACGTACACACACACACCACTTGTGTGCCAAAGACATGGTCATCCTCTGGCACTGGAGTCTTTCCCTTGCAGAAATACCAGCCCTGTGCTCAGCACATCCTGCCACACCATTAGCTCCTTGCATTCATGGAGCTGCCTCTTCTCGCCAGACTAAGAGAGTCTTCCCAGGAAGCTGCTCTGCCATTGTGAGGGGAAAGTTACAGAATTGCAGGAGGGTAACTCTCTACTTAACCAAACCCAAACAGTGCCACTGGAAGGGAAAGATGATGCTTCCTAGGAAGGGCCTGGCTGCCCAGTGCCCCCCACCGCTGAGGCTGTTCCATGTCATATCAAATAAGCTCTTCTGCACATTTCTGCCCAGAGGTTTCTGCACATCACCACGTGAAGCTGATAGCCAGAAGAGCTGGAGAATATACTTGCTATTCCTCTCTCAAAAACACATATGTAGAAATTAAACCAAACATCAAGCAAAGTAATTTCACTAAGAAAGCAAAGCAGCTACAACAACAGGTAAATTCCAGTAACTGTTGAATAAATTCCATGGTCTGAAGCTAATAAAAGACAACTTATTTAATGTCTTTGAGGAGATCTTTCTCCCTGTTTTATAAATGAAAAAATTACGAAGATTTCACCAAGATCTGGTTTAGTATGAGGTATCACATAATTTTTCTCACTTTTCCAACTTATGTTTGGAAAAACCACAAGCCCAAGTGGGATTTCTGGTAACAGGTTGAAAAATAGCAAGACTAAGCATCTTCAGTTGTAGCATCTCTTGTTATACATATAAAAGTCCACACGACTTGACCAAATTACACAGCACTGAAAAACTCTTCTTGCAAAAGTTCAAATTGCTGAGGTACACCCTGTGAGCTACTGAAAGGGTGCTGCATCCCTCAGCTTCAGGGACTAAATAATTCCGAAGAGGTTCCTCTGCATCTGCAGCCCTGAGGATGGAAGCTGAGGGCAGGGACACCACGCTTGCTCACAATGATGCCTCTGGAAAAGTGGGGAGGACAGTGATGAAGGCAGATGGGACAGCAGTGTGATAGGAGAGGGGCAGTAGGTCAAGCATGGGAGGAGCCAGGGTGCTGCAAGGGCAAGCAGTGGGGGCATGAAGTCCTGGCAGACAGCTAGGGCCCTGCGAGCCTCAACACTTCCCTGGGGTCAGCAGTGACTTCTGAACCCTGAGAGAAGAATGGACTTCTAATCATGAGTAATAACAGCCAGTAATAACAGCTTCCTTCCAGACTGAGACTTAGCTACTGCTACCTGTAACTCATTAGTTCAAGGCACAGAAGGATCTAGTCCTGCTGATGGCCAACATGAACATTAATATGAAGATAGGCAAAAGGAGCTCTAGTTTATTAACAACTTACTTGCAATTGCTGTTACAAACATACTCTGCAATATCTTCTGTTTAGCACAGACCATTCTCTTTTTTTTTTCTATTAAAAAATGCTTCATTTAGTGCATTTGGGGAGAAAGTCAGGTTTGTATGGGAAGAAAGGCTGTCACTTGTCTCAAGCATTGCAGAAATCACAAGTGGTCTGGAAATCCAGAAAGGGGTGGCAGAGTGACTTTACACTTTAGAGCAAGCACCAGAGATAGTCCTTTCTAAATTCTAGATGTGTCAGTACACACTCTCACAACAGCAGTTACTCAGTAATTTAACTACATAACTTATGACAGCATCTTGTGGAGAAGAGTTCCACTCTGTGATCATGTAATCAAAAAAAACCCAACCAAACAAGCAAAAAAAAAACCCTTAAACATTTAAAAACACTAAAACCTCAGAAGCGAGTTTTCATGACAAAAGTTAATCTGACACCCTGTAACTGCTGAAATGTTTGTCTTTCCACCTTTTACATTGTTTATAAAACATTTCATCGATTGTTAGTTTTTTGTACATAACTGAGTGTGCAGGATGTGCTTCAGAGGGGTGCATCAGCTCAGCTCCCGAGCACAGAGAGGTTATATTGCTTCTGGGAGCCAACTGCTAGAAGATCACAGAACTGTAGGGGTGGGGTTTTTTTTCCAGAGTGTTTATAGATTGCAGTTTAATTCTAAATAACAAATTATTTCTAAAGAGACCTCTTTTGGATTGCTTTTAACTATTTGAACAAACAAAAAATAATAATAAAAAAAATCACTTCCATTGGCCTAGGGCTTACTTCCTTTATTTAGAAAAAAAATGAAAATCAACAAAGGGACAGCCAATTCTTTTGTGACACAAAGTCTAATTTAAACCTCACTTTAGCTAGGCAGGAGACGCAGAATTTGTGGTACAAGCTGCTGAGAGATGCTGAAAGTGCAGTCTTGGCAAAATAAAGGTTTGAGGGAATCTATCTGTAGTATTATTTACAGACAGGACAGCTGTACCAGTGGCTGAAGTAAAACACCCTGACTAAATATAATCTGAAGCCAGAGATAAGTAAGTGTTTCAAAGCTGCGTCCCTACAAGAGGCACATGTTTAGCTTTTCATGCATCACAATGGATGTCCCACATGAACTTTTTTCTTCGTCAGGTTTCCTTCAGCCCCCGACTGTCCTTGTCACCCTGTGCCAGATGGGAAGTGAGAGCTAAGCCGATCCACCTCTTTGTGGTGGAAACCCCCCGAGCTTCGGCTACAGGTTACTGAAGCCTTCATGAAAAATTCAGAGCTGGTATAACAAGCTTGCTGAAAGTAAAATGTGTGTCACATTATCCACCCTCCCTTTTTGCTAGCACTGAACTACCATCACTGAGAGGTAGAAAACATGCCTGTAACAAACCTGCACAGGGATATAGATGCAAAAATAAGCATTAAACTCAGTCCTGTTTCCACCTTTTATTTTAGAAGTGAAATTAATACAGTGTGGCAACTAAGGAGCAATAAGAGAACACAGAAAATTGATTTACAGAGACACACAGGGGAAGTGGACACTGAAAACTACTAAGCTGCTTAAAAGATTGGGATGTGGAAGTCATTTGTGACTTTCTCAGTAGTTAAGTCCTTGTTGTCATTAGATGTCAATTATGAGTGGTAGCATATCACTTAAATGTGTCAAACTACTTCAGAGGTAAATTTAGTGCCTTTTAAAGATGTTATTTGCTTTAAGAGATCAAGCAAAACAGTTGAAAGCAGAATAGCCTGAGTAGAAAACAGCTTTGTAATTAGGCCCAAGTTTCCTATTTGTGTTTTTGCCCTGCAAGTACAAGGGGACACACACAGTCAGCACTTGCTGTGAGTCAGTAAGCAAGCTTGTCCCAGCTGTCCAACACCCAAAATACTTGAGAATGGCCATAGAAGCAATAGAAACACAGTACATGGCTTCATTCATTAAGAGGCTGTGGGCTCAGGGAGGTGGGGAGCAGCCTTCCCCTTTCAGCTGATTGGCTGCCATGTTACCCCCGAGGGTCTTTCCTTCTTGCCTACATACTCTATATCAGAGGATTTGTAGGAAAAAGCATAAATAAGAGTGATCAGCCAGAGAGAGGCTGAATAGGGATATAACCAGAAACATATATAACAAAGAAAATGAAAGTCAAAGAAGGTGTACCCCCCTGATAAACAATTCTGGAAAACTGGTAACAACAGATGAGGAGAGGGCTGAGGTACTCAACAACTCTTTTGCCTCATTCTTCAATGGAACCTCTCTTCCCACACCTCTAGAGTGGATGGAGAGCAGGATAGGGACTTAGGCAGTCAAGTCTCTCTTGCTGTAAGTAAAGATCTAAGTTCATGACCATCTGAGGAACCTGAAGGTACATTAGTCTATAGGACCTGATGAGATGTATTCCAGTGTCCTGAGGGAATTGGCTGATGTACTTGCCAAGCCACTCTACATGATATTTGAAAAGTCATGGCAGTCAGGTGAAGTCCTGGGTGACTGAAGAAAGGAAAGCATGGTCCTCATCTTAAAAAAGGGTAGGAAGGAGGACTCTGGGAACTACCAACCTGTCAGAGTCGCCTCTGTGCCTGGGAATATCATGGAACAGATCCTCCTAGAAACTATGCTAAGGTACATGGAGAACAGGAAGGTGACTTGGAACAGCCAGCACGGCTTCACCAAGGGCAAGTTCTGTCTGACCAAGCTGATAACCTTCTATGATGGGGTCACTACAATGGTGTACAAGAAGGGACACAGATATCGTTTATCTGGACTTCCATAAGGCCTTTGACATTGTTCCTCATAACATTCTTCTATCTAAATTGGAGAGAGATGGATTTGATGAGTGGACTGTTAAGAAATTGGTTGGACAGTTATGCCCAAATGGTCAGTGGACATCAGTGACCAGTGGTGTCCTCAAGGGTCCATATTGGGACCACATGTTATTTAGTATCTTCATTAATGACACAGACAGTGGGATGAAGTGCACCCTCAGCAAATCTGCCAATGACACCAAGCTGGATGGTGGGGTTGCCACACCTGAAGGGGGAGATGCTATCCAGAGGGACCTGAACAAGGCTGAGAATTGGGATCATTGGTATCTCAGG
This sequence comes from Campylorhamphus procurvoides, assembly GCA_013396655.1. Lineage (NCBI taxonomy): Eukaryota > Metazoa > Chordata > Aves > Passeriformes > Dendrocolaptidae > Campylorhamphus > Campylorhamphus procurvoides. Next base: position 753,107 of record WBMV01006571.1, on the reverse strand, counting down.
AGGTTTGACAAGGCCAAGTACAAGGTCCTGAACCTGGGTTAGGGCAACTCCTGGTATCAAATACAGGCTGGGAGATGAACTGATTGAGAGCAGGTCTGCCAAGAAGGACTTAGGGATGCTGCTGAATGAGGGGCTGGACATGACCCAGCAAGGTGCAGTCACAGCCCAGGAAGGCAACTGTGTCCTGGGCTGCACCAAAAGCAGTGTGGCCAGCAGGGTGAGGGAGCGATTCTGTCCCTCTGCTCTGGTGAGATGCCCCTGAAATGCTGCACCCAGCTCTGGGTCCCCAGTGCAGCAAGTCCAGTGGAGGGCCACCAAGATGACTAGAGGAATGGAGAACCTCTTCTACAAGGAAGGGCTCAGAGAACTGGGATTGTTTAGCCTGGAAGAGAAGGCTTAGGGATGACCTAATTGCAGGCTTCCACTACCTGAAGAGAACCCACAAGAAAGGTGGAGAGAGACTCTTTACAAGAGCATATAGTGACAGGACAAGGAGGAATGGCTTCAAACTGAAAGGACATTGCTTCTTTCCTTAGAAAAGTTCCAACTTCCAAGATTTGGTCCCATATCTATTTCTCACTCGATATCCTTCCCCAAAGTAAAATTGAGTCCAGTATGTCTCTGGGTGAGGGAGCCCCGCATGCCACTTCCACCTCTGTCTGCTGGGAGAATGCCAGGATGCGCACTCACCCAGCTTGCCATGGACAAAGCAGCAGAGTCCTAGCTCTAGTTTTATGTAGAAAACACAGTTCCTCAAAGATGCAATTTGTCCTTCACAAGTGAAAATTCCATGCAAGTGAAGTGCAGGCAGAGAGACTTCTACATTCTTTTTAACACTTGACTAAAATCCATGACTCTTTCAGCCCTGATGCTGACAAACACAGTTCATTTTGGGCCTGGCACACCAATTCATGGGGCTCAGGCACACTTCAGAGCCCTTGGAGTGATGACAAACTGTTCAGCTGTTTCAGAAGTATTACTAAACTACAAGCTTACAGGCAGAAAAAAAGCCATACACTAACCTACATAATTTGAAAACTGATCCTCAGAAAGTAGCATTAGCAGCAACTAACTGTTTAAATGAAAATCACATTATTGTAACAGACAGAATAATCTCAGGGGAGTTTTATCTTTTGGCAAGAGCCTGACCTAAATATGGTGGATATACAGAAAAAAACGTTAACATCAAACCACAAACAAATTTTAACAATCAAGTTCCTTCTGCCTGGGCATGTAAATTGTATTTCTAAATATTCACTAAGCATAAGATTCTGAGTCTGTCACCTTATAAAACAACTCCAGAAACAGGGTCCTCTTGGGCAGAAGGTGCGTGGTGAGGCTCAGGATCATGCTTCAACCTTTAAAGCCCTCTCCTCCTGAAAGCATTGTGGAAAGGACTTTCACTTACTCACATTCCATATGCTTTGCTTTGCTGCTTATCATGTGAAAACATTAGAACATATACTCCTAATGCAGAACAATTTAACAAGAGTGCCACAAACTCACCTAACATACTTTTTATAGCACTTACATGCTACTTTAAACTCTCGGGAAGTTGCTGGAACCTAAAATTTCTGGTTTATATTTCACTTGCTGTTTAGAAAATCGAAGGGAAATAAAAAAAAAACAAACAAAAAAACCCAAGTAAAAAGCCAACTAAACAAAAAAACATAAACAAACAAACAAAACCTGGCCAAGCCCTCCTAGGAGAACAAAGCAAGTCTTCAAGATGTTTTATATGCTGGCCCCTGCTGTGATAAAACCTCACACTTGCTCGCAGGGTACAGATGCTGAGCAGAGCCTTCTCTTGGACACGTGGGATGGTGGGAGCCAGGGTGGAGGGGACCCTTCTCCTGTTTCTTCCCCATTAACTACTTGCAGGGGCTGGCATAGCAGACAGAAAGGACCCAGGAAGAAGTGGTTGGAGCTGCGTCATGCCCCCAGCTTTCGCTGTCTGAAGAAGCAGACCTCTGTCAGTGGAAAGAGGTCATGGCAGTGACTGGAATCACAGCAACCAGTGGATTTCAGTAACTCTACATAAAACACAGGAGCTAAGCATGCTGTGTGCAGCATGCCCCAACTTCACAGCAGGATAATCAGTATTCCTCTCCCTTGCCCTGATCCCTTTCCCTGGGAAGCAAACATGGGTTCCCAGCTGGGCAGTTTGGGTTCAAGATGCAGAGCTTCCCTGAGCAGAGAGCAGCACTGCCCGGCTGGGCAGTCCTTTGACCTGCTAGCTTGCCTCAGCCAAGTCAGGACACCATAGACAACCCACAGGTAATCTCCCTAACACTTAAATTGTGCATGAGAAAACAGATTCCTGGAAAGCATCTCACTTGTACATACAGGCAACAAAGTGCTCTTCCATGGCACTTATAGCAATTACTTTCTCCTGGAAAAAAAAGACCTTTTCCTTTATTAAAGAGCATTTGGATTAAGGCATAATTACATGCTTGCTTGGAGACTTTAGATAAGAAGTTTTAGGGTAAAGGAATAGCTTGTACAGATACAACATTATTTCTAAACATGTTTCTTGCTTTTCCAATTCCTTCTTGCCGAGGAAACTTTAATGTAATAATTTCTGCATGAGTACTCACTGATAGGATGCCACGTAAGACTGCTGTGTACACAAGCTACTGAGAGCATGTAAGAAGTCTAAGACACAATGGAAAGAAAACCACAAGGAAACTCATATAACCACATCTGTGTTTCAAATCACTACTTCCTCCTCTTGCCAAACTCAGACATAAAAGCAAAAGGCTAAGCATTTTTTGTCTTAACCAACTCTGAGATTCATGACTCAAACTTGAGGTTAAAAACATTCTTACAACTATTTCCCTAAGCTTTGTCTTTTCTATTGATGTTTTGTGAAACTCTGGCTTTTGAAGTCATGTCCATCATAACCTACACTGTCATCAAACACTGGTGCCATTACTTTAATGGAAATGATTAATAATTTACTGGTGTTTTCTTTTACGCTATAGGAAGACTTTTGACAGTTATGAATAACATTCAGGTTTGTTTGCTAAGGACTTTTTCCTTATTTTCCCCTATCTCTGTTATCTTACAACCTAATCGTCTACCAACCTACCCTGGCTGCTTTTACACTCCCTCATTGTTTACAAAATGAATAATTAATAGTTGATAACCTGCAGCCAAATCCCTCCCTCCCTATTTCTCCTGCTTGGTCTATGCTATTTTCTAGTTTATTCCAGCAGATTGGTTTACAGGACTTGATATCACTTACATGTTTGAAAGAGAAAAAAGAGAGCAAATAAAATTGTAACAAGGTGAAAGTTCGTGTTAACATGATCTATAACATTTACCTACTCATAAGTCAGCTTTGTAGCATTTGTTATTTAGCAAAATTAAATATATCTAGACATATCTTTATAAAATAATACAAAAATGCACAGCCCTTCTACAGCAGCAAGAAAATCACTGCAAATGCCTTGTCTAGTTTCTGAAGCACTTCTCCCATTTTCCAACACCAGCCTATGTCATCCCTCTCCCTTAGGGCATCTTCCCATTATTCACAAATACTGCTTGAATTCTCCAGCTCTTGTGGCTCAACAAAACACTCACGTCCACTTATCACTTGTATTATCATATTTTGTCAGTCAATGCACAAACGTCAAAAACTGATCTTTGCCCCAACCAGCAAGTGACAACTCACAAAGTCTATGAAGCAGAGCCATCTCATGGGCACACACAGCCCTCCATGCAGGGACGAGCTTCCGCTTCCCTGCACAGCGACAAAAGCTGGGTCAGGGGATGCTCATTTTGACTTTCCTGTGATGGCCCTGACTTCTGAAGACTCATTTTTAATTTGATTTTCCAGCTCAGCATCTAAACTAAGACCTGACGGCCTTCTCGCTTCCATTACTTTCCTCTAGCAGTGGTTTTGTTCAAGTCACTTGTGGGCATCAGGGTGCAGGTGCTCAGCTTGCCCTCAACACCTGCATGAGGAAGCTGAAGCTACCCAAACTGCAGGTGAGCAATGAAATAAAACAAATAATAAAAAATAGTTCATGCAATCCAGACTAGGCACAAAATTCAAATATTTGGCATCTGTTTTTCTTTTTCAAGCTAAAGTTGCATATATTAGTTTTGTCGTTAGAGGCACCAAAACTTTGTAACCACGAGCATTCAGATAGCTGTGCTAGCAATGAGTGCACACCAGTATAGCTTAAACCAACTGAAATTGACTTTTGCATATGAAGCAGTGCTAATGAACTTCATATTGTTCACACATAATACCCATTCAGCTGGAAGTTTATGAACCAGAGCAGTAAGGCATATATCCTTAGTTTTGTTGTGGGTTCAGAAAGTTAAGACTACACACCTTTTCAGAATTGATGACACATATATAATTAAATGCATTACACGCTGTAAACTTATCAATGGAAGATGATGATGATGATAGAATGAATTAGTGAAATGAAAAAGCAAAGGTAAGAGCTATTAAAATGCATGTAAATTGTAAAAACTGTTAATTTAGAGCTAACTCTTTTTAATGGGAAAGCCAAAATCATGATTGTTAAGAAATATTAAAAGAAGACTCTCTCACAATTAATTTGGGGCCTGATCCTCTGTGATACCCTTAGCAGAGGGCAGAATCAGATTTCTAGGTATTAGTGGCCCTTTCACCAACACAATGAAGTACTGGTAAATCCTCTGCTTTTTGAGAGAAGGACATTAGTCAAGCTGGCTGGAAGATAAATGTTTTGAGACCTGATTTTGTTCCAGTGCCCATTCACTGGAAATTCAGAGAGGGACATGGTTTTCAACATACCACCTTCAAGTTTCTGTAATGAAATCTATTTTGCACAATGCCTGTGCAATGAGAGAAATGAATTTCTGACAGCAGCTGCCCTGCAGGGTCCCAGGCTCTGTGCAGATTCATTCTAGGTCCAGACACTGCCACTGCTTCAAGCCACTCTTCTTTCAGGGTCCCTCAAGAGCCACAAACCATCCCTTAGGGGATTTCATAGACTTTCACTGCCGTGGGTTAATGATGGTCCTGACACTGGGGTATCCCCTGGAGCCATTCACACTGGAAGGTCCAAGTCACTGTTTGTCACAGCTGAATTCTGAAGGGCAGAAGACCTTCAAGCCTCAGTGCCTTTGACAGAGCAACAATCTACTTACATCTTAAGAAATTTTACTTGAACCCGAGAGATTTTCAATGCAGTTTGCAAAAACACAACACTATCTCTCCACAAAGTTATTTAATTAGAAAATCCAAAAAGTTTAACTGTTTGAAATTAGAAGTTAAACAGAGGGACACTTGAAGAGGTTACCAGAGCAAGAGGATAGAATATATGAGAGTGTTCTGCAGGGTATGAACACTTGGCACTATATTCTGGATTTCACCAGCCAAAATGCCATTGCCGGTGTCTCACTAGGAGGCAACATCCAACTTCTGATCATTTCTGCTTTTGGAAACTAGCATGAAGTGGTAGGATGTTCACCTGTGTGCCAGGAAATATTGGCTTGTTCCTGACTGTATCACAGAGCTTGGACAAGCAGCTTTGAATCAGATCCTCCACATCTAAAGTGGAGAAGTTAATACTAGATATAGCTAAGTAGGATACTTAGGCCTGCTTCTTCCAAGCACACTGTAGGACTTGGATGACAAGTGCTATGAAATATAAGAAAAGTTTAAAGCAAATCTAGTGGGACTGTTGAAAGGAAAAGAACAGGAAGAAGGCAGAAAGATTCCTGTAGTCACAGGTAAAGAAAAGGGTCAATAGAAAATGGCATAGTTGTATGGCAGATAAAGGGAGCGTGAATATGTTCGTAAAGAAGATAGCAGGAAACATGAATATTTAGGATGAGATGTGAGGACACAAATAGTTGGAATGACGTTAACTATAAAACTAGTGCATGAAATCAAAGGTAGTGAAGGAAGCTCTTAGAAGGATTTCTGAACAACCAACACAATTCTAGACTAGTCCAAACACTATTTGTCTAATACAAATCCAAAATGCTAAATCAAAAATTGGAGAAGATGAAGGGAGATACACATTAGGGAGGCAAAAATGAGTAATGGCATCATCATGATAATATAATGAATCAAAGAATAATGTATTACTTAACCTAGCAAAGAATCAAAGTACTTTTGTAGGAAAATCTCATACTAAGAAAATGCATATTTGCCCAACTTCCAACTAAATTCAAGAGCTAAACTTATGTATTCTTTGCATTAAAAAATGAATACTAACAATTTCAAAGAAAATGAATACTTTAATCCTTTCTCTAAGAAATATTTTTAGAAAAGGATTTTTAGACTCAGCAGTGAAACGATTTCCAGAAACAAAGACATTTTGAAAAATTACATCCACCTGTGTGTTGCACACAGGGTTTGGGGCTATTTTTTGTATTAACACTCTTGTCAAAGTATCTGATAAATAAAAATAACATGTTAAGAAACTAAGTAATTTTTTCCTTTTCTTTCTGCGACACAAGTTTTATACAAAGGGTCTAAAAGAAATTCTTTCTGTGTGTTTTATTTCAGCCATAAAATGCATGTTATAGTAGCACTGAAATACTACAAGACACATTTATGCTGTGCTCACGTGGCTTTATGCCACTTGGCCAAGAGACACTGGTAAGGCAGACAAGCACACACCCTGTCGTGTGTACCCAGTTTTTATTGCCCATTCAGAAAACATTGTCTTCACCATTTTGAAATGGAACAGAACTCAGTGCAAGAAAAACCCAGCCTACATAAAATTAGAGCCCAAATGCAAAGAAATCTGAACACCAATGTACTATCCTGGAAAAATATTTAGCTGGTTCATTGCCTTTTCCATTGTCACAGTCTACCTCCCTGTTACAAGCAGGGCTAAACAGTTCAGAGCTATTGATATCAGATGAAACTGCTCTTCAGTTTTTCATCTGCAAAAGTTTAACATCCTTTCTTAGGAACTACTTACCATTTCGTTTCAGACTGGAAAACAGCACACACACATATACACATGTGCAGCTACCTGAATTTTCAAAACAGGCTCAGCAACAGCCTGGGTTTAGTAGCTCACTGGGCTCTGCTGCCCTCCCAAATTCCCAGCTGCTAACTGAATAGATATTCATTCATGTAGGGGGCTTTTGAAACACCCCTTATGGTTGTGTAGGAAAGGGCAGACACCCACTACAAACACTATTGTTTTGGGGCCCTCTAGTAGAAGCTTCACACAGAGTTGTAGTAGCAGCCCTCTCAGTGGGCAGTTCCTGTGACAGAAGAAATTGCTATACTGGCAATTTAACAGTTATGTCTGCTACAGAAATGAGAATGAAGTGAATTTCCAAGGGGAAGAGTTGAACTTTCCTGTTTTGCTTTCTTCTTCTTTTTTTTTTTTTTTTTAAAGGAAAAAAAAAACAGCAGGGGTCTGTCCCACATAATCCAAACAACAGAAATGCTCCTGGAAATAAATACGGTGATACTTAAGTAAGTATCTGGTAAGAGGTCTATTTCTTTTGTAAGGGGAGAGATGTGTTTTATAACTTAGAAGATCACTCCGTTTTCAAAACCTTGTAAAAGACTAACTTTTACAAGATGATCTCAAAACACCCTACAAGTTGGCTTCTGTGCAATGTGAAAGAGAACCTCAAGGCACTGATCACATCAGTTCACCTGCTATGATTACTTTTGGATATACTCATACATTGAGTACATAAATGATTACTAGACATTCCAAGTCAGGGCTTACCACCCTTATCAGAGTGATCACATTGGAGTCCTAAATGAGACATCCATATGATTCGAGCTACATTTACCTGAGCCAGGCTTTGCAAGACCTAAAGATGGCCATGTGAAAGTACCAAAGCTAGAAATATATAGCAAAACATCAAACAACAACATATAACAAGCTAAAACTATTTTAATAATGTTTTAAAACATCAACAGCAAGGGCTTCATGCATAGGGTCCTTGTGTTAATTACGTTGGATCGCTTGCTTTAGTTTGGTTTATGGGCACATCCTGTGCACTCTTGCAGAGTTGAGCAATCCCATTCAATTCCAAAGGCTTATTTATGAGCATAAAGATGACTTACAGTAATAAAGATCTCCACCCCTGTCGTTCCAGCGCTCACCTGCTTACCAATAATCTTATCGTAATACAAACAATAAAAAAAAAAATACATTCGGATTTCATTTTCAACCATGCCTGAGCACAGAACAACTACACAGAGAAGGATAAACAAGGATCCTCCCACAGCTTCGAGTTCCTGTGCTGGTTCAAGCTGAGAGAAGGAAATTTGAACTACAATTCTTGGAAGGATGAAATGTTCTTGTTTCATTGTGGACCAAAGATACATTTCTGCCATTTATTTTTTTTTTCATAGGAATGAAATACCTGCTTTGGGGTGGTGGTGGGTTTTTGTTTGTTTGCTTTTTATGTGGGTTTTGTTTTTTGGGTGGAGGGTGTGGGGTTTTTTTGTTATTGTTGCTTGACAGGGTTTTTTTTTCAAGCTTTGAGTATTTCTTTCTCATGTATCAAAATTAACTCTTGTGCGAGACAACCTAATTTTATCAATATGCTGCTCTAGAACATAATTGCAAATTCAAATGAATTATAGTTGTGCTGTAATTGGTTTTTTTTAATCCTTGCTTTTGTTATATTTTGTCAGTAGCTTTATTTCCATGAGAGATAAGCCTCCATATCTGTCTTACTTTTTATTCCCACACTGCAAATATCTCTGACTTATGCAGATTTTCATTCTGTTTGCTTGTTGGCTCTCTCAGATGGAGGTCTTGCTGCAGCAGAGAACAGATTAACATCCTATGGGTAGACCCAGCTCAAGAAACAGGTCTTTCTCTGCCAATCACAAACCATCAGGAATTCTCCCTACATAGAGACAATTTAGGGAGAGGCTTCTGCCAATATAAATCAGTTTGTCTGTATAAACAGAGAGAAGGACCAGAGAATATGCACTTCAGAGGCAGATTATTTCCTTGTAATAAACTAAGCTAATCATAAATTTTTAAAAGACCAAGATCTCAAAGATCGAGGACTTCAAATAAGGGTCAGGTTATGCAAAAATTTTGGGTGATACTTTGGGCAAAAATACTACTTTGCATCAACCAAACTCATCCTTTATTTAGGCTTCAAAGACTGACAAGAACAAAATACATTTAAAACAAGGAAGAGAACAAAAGCCTTGCCTATAATGTCACATCTTAGCCCTGCCAGTGCAACAAACTGTCAAGCATAGACCACCCACGGAAGTGGTGGAGACACTATCCCTGAAAAAGTTCCAAAAAAATATATCACCTGAGAACATGGTTTAATAGTGAACATGGTGGTGGTGCTACACTGACAGCTGGACCTCTGTGACCTTAGAGGTGTTTTCCAACCTTAATGATTCTATGGCTGTACGATCTTTAGATTGATTCTTTGCACAATTATTTCAAGAACTTTCTACATTTCATTCTGAGCATTTTTTTCAGTATTTTGTTTCATATTAAAGCCCATAAATTGAAATAGAGGTTGGAACAATATTCTCTGTCTTCAGGTACATCATAATGAAAACCACCTTACACAGTTTTCTACAGGAAAATCTGTAGACCCCAGAAGAAATTACCACTGTGGCACCTGTGTAACAAGCCAAGCTTATATGCCTCATATATTACTCAAGTCTTATAGCTAAGCATGATATATAGATTAAAAATACACACCATAGTAGACAGGGCAAGGTGAAAAAGTTTTCACTGAGGTCCTTTGGAGGGTTTCTTTGGGGTTTTTTTGGTTTGGGTTTGTTTTTTTTTTTTTTTTGGGGG
>WBMV01006571.1:726702-743155 GCA_013396655.1 Campylorhamphus procurvoides | reverse complement strand
TTTTGTGTTTGTTTTTTTTTTTTTTGTGGGGGGGGGGGCGGGGGGGGGGTTGGTACAGCCAGTATTAGCAGGGAGGGACTAAATTAAGGGCAGAAGGAAGGGGGAAAAAAGCAAAAAGAGGGGGAAATTTTTTAAAAAAGGAAAAAATTTATTAAAAAAATAAAGAGCGAAAAAATCGAAAAAAAATTACATATCTAAAAATTAGAGAGAAAACCGAGGAAAGCGTAGATAAAAGGAAAAGTGATGAGAAGCCCCCGAGGGTCCCCGGCAGAGGCGGGAGCTTCCCGGGACGCCGGAGCTACCATGGACAGAGCCCTTGGCTGGCGCGGCCCCGCCGGGAGCGGAGGGGGCGGCGGGACCCGCATCCCAGCGCCGTGCGGAGCTCCCGGGCCCCAAGGGCCACGCTGCTCCGTGCAGAAGTGCCAGCCAGGCCCCCGGGGCCGGGAGCACCGTCACACGCGGCGTGTTGAGTTTATGAGCTCCGCCTAATGCGGTTTTATGGCGATGTCAGCCTTAGGTCGGACTTGCCTCTGTTGACTCAGGGCATCCTTCGGAACACCTGCCTCCGAGCAGTTACCGCCGTCCTATTAGGCGAGCGCAAGGGCCACGAAGTTCAGTTGCAATAAAATGTTAATAAAAGAGTTTATTGCAGGATGTGTAAACCTAAAATTTTAAATTAATCAAGAGAGCAGCTCGCAGGCAACTTCAAAGGCTATTAAAAAAAAAAATAACAGTGTCCTATTATTTACAACACAAAAGCTTTGTTAAATACATGTTGTTAGACAAGTTGCTCTTTTTGCAGAAGGGGAAATCATGATCCCTGATGGATTTTCGTTTTGGGTGTACAGTGTTCTCAACACAGCAATTTCCTATTACCGACTTTGTAGCCCAGTATTTCTGAGGAATGGCTACCAGTAACACCTATTTTTCCTAGATAATGTGATGCTAAAGGGAAATCTGAATTTGGACACACTGCAGTACATAGAGGGGAAAGGTACATGACACCATATAGGCATGGGATTAAGTGTTTGAGAGGAGAGAAACATCACAAAAAAGTTTAGAGAACTAATAGAATATATCCTAATTCCTTAACTTCATTTAAAAACCTGGCTTTAGTAAAAATATGAATTCATTATGAAAGAAAAGCTGTTACATTTGGCTGTCATAAATCAGAGCTTAGTAATGCACCTGAAAGCAAGAACATTGCTAAGGTATTATTTCATGACACTACCTACATGCTTCCTAGAAAAAATCTGAACGTATTTAGCTGGATAATGAAATATTAGCATGTTTCCATTTAACATAGATAGGGTTTTAAAAGACATTTTTGACATTGCCTGAGAATTCCTCTAATTAATTAATGATGTTAAATCATTTGCTGGTGTTTGAATATCGAAAATACATTGCCAATGCTGTCAGAACTCATGATAATGCTACTCTCTTTTTCTTCAGTACAGTGTGAAGCTTGCAATGCTTATGAAATGCCCTGAGAGTACAACTGGATGAACATTATATTGTGACTAAATAACATTTTTACAGAAACACTGAACTTCTCAAGGAAAATTAAAAGTAATCATCTAGATCAGCTTGGGGATCTGCCTGAATATGAGTTGGCAGTTCAGCTGGAAGGCAGGTCTAGATCACATTCTTTTTTCTTAGGTCTAGATTGCATTCTGGCTCACTTGCTGCTTCTGGACCATGTTCCAGCTCACTCACTGGTCCTGAAGCATGGTTTAACTCCACTTGGATCAGGATCATGGTCTAGCTAGCTTGCTAACTAACTAGCTTGCTGGTAGGTTCAGGACTGGTTCTTGGTTCCAAAACAGGTTCTGGCTCATTTTTTGATTCTGAATCAATTTCCAGGTCAGTGTGTGATTTTAGAGTGGGATTAGGTTTGAGGGAGGAGCAGGTCTTAGAATCTAGTTCAAGGGGTGCTCCTGTGCCACCATCTCACAAGGATTGTGGTACTTGCAGCTGATCATCTTGCTGGAGTCTTATTTCTTTTCTTTCTTTCTTTTTCATGTTTTACTTTGGTTTTTTCTTTCCTCTTATTTGAGTTGAAGGCCCATAGGGATCCTATAATCCCGTAAATGCTTACTTACACCGCCCTCTGACCATTCCTTTCTCTGGCTACAAAACTGGAGACTGGACACACGTCAAATTTCTACTTCCTTCACAGCAACAGGTTGTTTCTGCTCCAAGGACTCTTGTCAGCCTTTCTACCCACTCTCACACTCAGAAGCACTTCAGCCATGACATATGTGCCCATGCAGCTCAGAAAAGGATCAGCAATTCCTTTGTTCTTGAGTACTTGCACCCATATTTGTGAATGGCATACTAACCCAAAAGCTTAGAAGGAAATAGCTGAGTCTCACTGATTCAGCTTGCAGTCTGATTCAAAGTCTGGAATCTGCTGCATCACTTGCCTGCTCACTACTAATACAAAAGAATGTCAAAATATTAATTTCAGCTGCCAGAGCCATTCTCCAATCTTGCCTAAAATACCAGCATTTGAAAGGCATGGAGATGAAATTGCCTAATCTCTTTATTGACAGACTCCAGCAATAAGTTTATGATCCCTATAGAGAGTTGAAGCTCAGTAAGCAACTCCTGAGCTGACACTGCTGCTTTTGTACAACAGTGTCAAGGGTTAAATATCAACACTCATAATTTAGTTGTCCTCTAAGTTGTACTCAGGGCTGACTTGCTAACGCAGCATACTGAGAGGACTTGAAAACAACTGTGCCTCTTCTATTTGCTTTGAAAAAGTTTAAGTATATCTATGCTCTAGAATGTAATATCTTACTCAAGGTTCACTATTTTTTGAGGCAAAACAGTGGGTTTGGTATAGGATGGTATGGTATAGTAGTAAATAAATGCACATTGCACTGTGACAGCTGAGACGTGCAACTGCTTCTGTGGTATAGCCAGGAAAAACTATTGGTCATGGCTGCTAAAAAGCAGTAATGCTAAAAAAGAGTAATGGAAAGTAGGGAGTGAGGAAGGTAAATATAGGCTTTGTATATACCTTTTAATAATTATTTGCACTTCTGTTTCACTTTCATCCAAGGCCAAACACTTTACAAGTGTACTATTAAGAACTATTTTAGAAAGGAGGAAGTGAAAGCACCAAACAATGAAAGACTTGGTTTTACCATATGAATTCATCAAAAACAGAGGTGTGAAAATTTACAGAATGGCTCGGGATTTTTTTTTCCTAAATCAGATCCACTAATATCAATGAAGATTTACATTTGAAATAATTATTTTTAAGGAAAGGAGGAATAAGACAATCTTCTTCATGTTTAAAGTCATAAATAAGGGAAAATTTTTTCTCTGGTGAGTCAATCACTGTGCAGTGGAAGATAAAGGAAAAAGGGCAGGGAAGTTTTCCCTGTTTAAAGGGTAAAAAGAAGTTAAGAAGTTACAGTGTCCTTAATAATCTCAAGAGGAGCATGGAAATGGGCATAACTATCTCATGTCTTGGGTTGGGGCAGGAAAGATTTCAAGCATTCAAATTAAGTTTCTTTTTAATTTAGGTGCTCAGACCTTGACTGATACCATGTTGTTACCTCCAGATACCACATTCTGTTCCTGTTACATTCAAGCCAGCAACATTGAGGATTTTATGATAAGTACCTCAGTGACAGATCAAAATTTGGGATGCATATAGGAAGCTTGAATTTAAATCTCATCTTTCCTGTTACTCACTGCTCTGTTCTACTTTACCAGACAAGCCTCTCCAAAGACTCTGAGCCCATAGAAAAATACACTTTGACATGTTCTAGATTAGTTGATCTTCAGCCTTGTGGCCAGCATGTAGTCTTAAATCTTCAGCAATTATTTGGAATCTCACTTCATTTACAAAGTATGGGTTTTTTTTCCTGTGCAAGCTCATACTAGTGTGTTTGCTTAAGGAGACTGCCAGTAACTAATTACTGCACAAGCTCCTCCACAAGAGCTACACCTACTGATGACAGAAACCACCAGCTCCACAGAACTGGCTGTGGAGTGGTCATCACTCGAGAAACCAAATGGTAGGACATTATTTTTGTAAGTCAAAGACTTTGCAAAGAAACAGTAGCATTTTCTCAAATCTGCTTAGAATATCCTTTTCCATGTGACATAAACTGAGGACGCCAGTCTGCCATTAAATATGTGGCCAAGAAGACCAAGCAGGACCAGGGAAGTCATTGTCCCTCTGTATTTGGCATTGGTGAGGCTGCACCTCGAATGTTACGTCCATTTCTGGGCCACTCACTTCAAGAAAGACATTGCAGTGCTGGAGCATGTCCAGAGAAGGGCAAGAGAGCTGATGAAAGGCCTAGAGAGTAAGTCTGCAGTGATTGCCAAGAGTTGCTGGTCTAATGTACATAATAATATTTTAGGACTTTTGAAACTGAGAATGCAGCTATTGTAGGATACTTTTGTGATGTCACAGATTTTATTGGTAAACACTATCTTTTAATAAACACGCAATGGAGTTCTGTGAACTTGCACTTACATGGGCAAGTGTCTGTGCATGTGAAAACAAGCATTTCAATCTATTCACAAAATGAGCACCAGTGTCCCTGCCTATGGCAGGGGAGTTAGAATTAGATGATCTTCAAGGTCCCTTCCCACTCAAACCATTCTGTGATTCTGTAATTTGCCAGCTATTACCAGATTAGATGGGAAGAACGCCCACATGAGAGTGCCCGTATGTATTTGGAGGGGCAGTTCCTGCAATGCAGGTCACGATCTTTGCTGTTAGCACATAGACTCTTCATTGCTTACTCCATAGCCATGACACGCATGTAGTGGCCAGCAGAGACAGATCTAAGCAATGGTCTCATATTTCTTTTGATGTCAGGTCAGATTTCCTGGTCTTTCCAAAGACAAAGAGAGAAGCTCTTTTTTCCCCAAACAACCTATTCAGTACATGAACACAGCCTCAAATATATACATTATGTGGTAATCAACTGTTTCCTGGCTTTACTGTGTTTCATCTTTTCCATCTGGGAAATCCTTGGTCAACTTTATTACAGTCTATTCTTATACTTAAAATGCTTCCATGATCCAACCTAGGTCATGTTTTACTTCAAGTCACAACATTGAAGATGGTAGTTTTTGGTTTGGTTTTTTTTTTTTTTTTTTTTTTTTGCAAAGTGGTGAGACCTGTTTGATTACATAATAGACTTATATTGACAGCAAATTAACACATGCACCCCTTTCCTACGAAGTAGTATGTTCTAAAAGGTTACCATCAAACTGTAACTCAAAATTTCCCTACCTATCATGTAAAAAAAAAATCCCTTTGAATAATCAGAAGCCTGAAGTAAATTCCAGTAATATTTGATCAAAACTTTAGTATATTACCTTCCAGTGAGGGTAATGGGTAATTCAGCCACTTGTTTTAAAATGCAAAAAATGCACAGAGGGGAAAATAAAGTGTAGTGCAAGAATTGTCAAACCAAGCATTTGGATAAAAATAGCAGAAATTGGGAAAGCTTCTAATGCTGTTTTCTATTATGTTGATTGATTCTTAGCTCATTAAATATATTGACATTGGTATTTTAGTAGAATCCTAGAAATCATTTAAATGCACTGATTTTTCTGCCTTTTTTTTTCTCCATGCATAATTTTAAGATATGAACTTTACATGAGGAAAAAAAAATCAAAACCAGCTAGGAATTTGTTTCCCCACAAAACTCATATTTTCCAAAGGCTGATGGCTCAGTCCTCAAACAGTTGCAGAGTCTCGTAATGACAACACCCTGGCTCTACCACAGACCAGTATCACAGTCACTGATGTAAAGCCATTCACAGAGTATGAACTTCATGTGACAAACATGGCAGGGATCGTATCCTCAGACTAGATATCAGGACAAACAGGAGAGGCTGGTAAGTAGTGGTTTGAATTTGTTTGGTAAAAATGAACAGAAAAATAAATTAGAATATATTCTTAATTTTTTACAGACAAAAGAAAATAGATCTTCTGGAATGGATCTTCTGACACTACACATGCAATGATTTTTCAAAAAGCACCAAAAGTAAATATCTTTAAACACCTTAGTAAGGGCCAGATATCAACAATGTTATTCAAATCAATGAAGTATCCCCAAAATCAGAAACTGAACTCAGAGATAGAAAGAAAAATACATAAAGCTGACTAAACTATCTTATGCTATCCATTAATAAAATAAAATGTTTCTCACCATAAATTAAGGCTTTTCTGAGAGTATCAATTTTTCTTCCAAAACATTAAGATCAGCAGTTTTTGATGACGGTACTTGAGTGTTAAAAACAAATTAACCAAAATGCAAAAATGTATTTAACTATCAGATGCAGTTTGCTTCATCCTACCATTAAGACCTGTAGAAAATGTGAAACTGAGACTGATGGGTAAGTGGGCCACGGCATTGATCAGAATTGCGTCTAATTTTTCCTTTCAGTCAAACAGACACCTTGACTTGATGTTTTGCATTTACATTTCTAAAATCTGCACTTTTGAAAAATCAAAAGGAGCCATCAAAATTGATATATTCATGAAGAAAAAAACAAGGTTCTCACTTTTGAGAATCTGTTTGATAATCTGTTTGTTTATTTGAATAAACAAACTAAAGGTTTGCCAAAGGAGAACATCAAGCTATTTGTTCCCAATGTTTCCTGCAGGCTTTAGAGAGCCTTATCCAGTCTTGCCTACCAAACCTCTATGTAAATCATGATCCTACACCACCATCTATTTCAGGAATCTCCAGGTCAGATCCCCGCATCAGCTCCACCAGTGTTATCAAGGTAAGCATAATAACTATGAGTCTAAAATGCACCAACAGATACCACTTCAGTATTTCAGTAAGAGGCCAAGTTTTCCTACACTGCTAAGCACTCAACTGCCACAGAAAGAACCAAAAAGCTCTGAACACTTAGCAGCTTTTGAGGAGCAAAAGCCTGATGCTTTAGATGCTCATTTTTCATTTTCCTTATTTATATTTTGGGATAGAACTTTTTCTTTTTCCTGGTTTTAGGAAAATTTGAAATTATGACCACAGAGTCTCTGTAATAAGTTTTGACACACTGTTTTCAGCTGGGCCAGGATGATGCTCTTCTATTTACACTTCTTGGTTACTTGGAAAAACAAAAGGAAACCAAAGATAAAAGTATTCTTTCCAGATGTCTCCTCCTCCAGAGGTGGGAATACTAGTGGAAAAACTATTAACTACTTTTTAAACTCTTGTTTAGCCTGAGATATATAAACGTTAGCCTCCCTTATACACACCTCTGTAGCTGAATAGCCACACACAGGCACAGACAGGGATCTGTCAGCACTGAAGTGGATGAGGCAGGTTGTTCTCTGGGGCTGCCACCACAAGCTCTGGTTCTAGAGGAGCTGCACATGCAGACCTAGGGATACCTGTCCTGGGTGTTTCACCCAAGCATCACAGCAGCCCCAGGCAGGTGCGTGGCAGTCCTAGGAACTTCCTAGCACACTGGCAGTCCCTCACAGCTGCTTCAGTTACACTGGACCACGCCCAGCCTCTGGAGCAGCCCAAACCTGCAGGCCAAGGTTGTGAACTTGCCATTAAAACCACAGCAGTCTTCACAGCCCTAAAGGAGCCAAGTTGAGAAGTGATTTCATTGAAAAGATACCTGGTAGCCTTTTCAGAATTAGCTAATGAAATAAAACTGCATTTCCTCTAAAAGTGCATCACTCCTTCATGCTCAGCTTTGAATATTGCTCACTGCAGTTTCCCTGAGGGTGTCAAGGATGGAGTCAGCAGTCACAGGCAACAGCAGCATCCAAGTGAAGTAATACCATTACTTGCTAATCTCAGAGTTCAGCCACCAATGCTCCTGAGCTTTCACTGTCTTCTCCAACAGGCAAATCCAATGGCAGTTCATAGGTTTTCTTTTCCAGCCTCCATCCCCACAGCACCAGACTTCTGTTTTCCAAGCCTTTTTAAACAAAAGTCTTTCAGTATATTCTGCAATGCCAAAAGGAAGCCACCAACAATAGAGTAGGGAAGAGGGTTAATTGGATGCTTTGCTAGCCAAGTAATAGAAGCACAACTGATTTAATCCAGAGGTTCTTCCACAACCAGAGATGAATGACACAAAAATTTGCTGTGAAAGTTTTTTTGCAAGACATTCTGGTAAGAAGTGAAACATAACAATACAACTCAGGCTATATTTATTACAGCTTCACTACAGATATTGCAGTACTGCTAATTTCAGAAAAATAACAGATATTCTTCCTACCTGAGAGGTGATCAAGGCTGGTACTGAAGGTTCTGCACATCAGAGTGTGCCTTACAGTCTTACATGCCCTGGAAAACTACCTCAGGCCCATATTCTCACCTACAGCAGAAAGGAAGTTCCAACAGAAGCAATTTATACAACTTCTGACTTAATGAGGGAACAACCTAGGAATCAGGAGAAGCATTTTCCTTGTAGAAACCCGCATCCAATTGCCATTCTTCCCAAGATGCTGCTCAGCTTTATCCTGCAGCAGCACCTTTCCCTTCTTCTCAACCCACCCTAAAAAACAGGCTACAGCTGAGGCAAGGTACCTGCTCTACATCCTGTTTCCTCAGTCATTAGGAAAAGATGACCCTATTGGAAGACATAGTGAACCATCTCGGCAGGTGAAAAGCCAGCCCCCAGCTGAATATGCTTTGCTTTGAGTGAAGTCGCACAATTGGAAAAGCTTTTCAAGTAAATGGAAGAGAGTGTGTGGCATGAGAAGGTGTTGGTACACATCCTGCACACACCCCCTGCATTTGCCCTTGGGCTCCTGTTGTCCGCAGCAAGTGGACAACTTTATGTTACTGGGTCCCAGGTCCTTCTCCACAGGCAGGGCAATACCTCAACCGCAGACACCGAGGAGCAGCTTAGGGACTGAGAACTATATAAGTAGTTCCCTATATGAGTTTTAGTTGAGCTCTCAGCTGTACTATTTCTGTAGGATCAAGTCATAGTTATGACGGTCATGCTACAAATCATCACAGCTTGTTAAGAGTCAGCATTTTGGGGACATTCATATAACAATGGCCCTTCGTTCAACATTAGTACTCATATGAGAAAAATATAATAATATGTAGCTAATATAAAACAAATACTAAAGTGATCATTTTGCCCACAGCAACTGAAATCCAAGCAGACTAGCTGCATGGACATACTTAGCCTGCTTTCCATTGCTTTCCAAAACGGAGTATGAAAGAACCCAGTGCCCACTCTGACACAGGTTCCTGCTCGCCTCTGCCTCCCTGCTTTGCTCAGACCCTGTGGACAGCCTATTCCTGCTCCAGTGAAAACCACCAGCGAGACTTCTCCCAGCCTCTCTGTCAACAGTAGCTTTCCCTGCAAAACACTTAGGTGAAAGAATTAACTTTTCTATGTGAAAAATGATAATAAATAAAAGCATCCCCTCCCTTCTTTTTTGAAGGGGACTTCAGCAAAAAGATGTTGCAGGAGACTTTATCATGCGTGGCTTTTCCAGAAGCTCGGCTGGTGGATTCAACAAATGAATAAATAAATTAAAAAGCCGGCCTCCTCGCCCTGCTCCCAGGGAGAAGCGGGGCAGCCCCAGTTGAGGGGGCCGGTGCCCACTCGCTGCTGGGGAAGTGGTAGGGGACCGGTACCCGCTGCCCCAGAACCTGGAGCGAGCAGGAACTACTCTCCTGCAGGATAAAAATGTTGACTGTAGATAAGAGAGGTGCAGGTGGGGACTGGGGGCAGCTCCGGCCGGTCCCCGAGGTTTGCTTTTGGGGTTTATAGGAAGCAGGTGATGCCGCCCAACGGTCTCGGGCTTATTTCGACGTGTTCCCTGGACCAGAGTTCAGTCAGTGCACTTCGGCGGAGCAGCCATCGCCCGGCTTGGCAGAGCCCTGGGGGAAGGAATGGAGCACAAGAAACAAATAAAAGCTCGTAAATTTGCAGAATCAAACGCTTTCCTCTGCCCGGGGCCGGAGCTTCCAAAGCTCCGCTGGGTCGTTGTCGGGACGCATCCCAGAGGTGCCGGGGGACTGCCGGGGTGCGTCATTCCCAGGCTCACTGGTCCCAGACAGGGTAGAGGGACCGACCACCTGCCGCCGCGTCCCGCCCCTATGCGCCGCCAGCACATCGATCCCCGGCAGCACCGAGGGGTCCTGAGCTACGCACGCGTGCCCGAGTCCTGCAGGCCGGGGCCGACGTGGTGTCCGTCCCGTCCCGTCCCGTCCCGTCTCCCGCACCTGCCGGGCTCGGTTACTCTCTAAATGAGAGGGACTTGCATTGCACCACGGCTCGTACGTGATGCGCTGCTCGCTTCTCATCCTAAGTACCTCTTGCTCCTGCCTCTGGATAAAGCTGTGTTTCTGAGCATCGCATGGGAACGAAAAAAAAATCAAAACCAAAACCAAAACCAAACATCTTGAAACATAAATGAATCAGTGGGTGACTGGAGATGAAATAATGCGAGGACTCGGTAGGATCGAGGGATTTGCTTGTCCCAAACAGGTCTTTTGAACTAATCTGACAAGTCGAAGAGGGGTTTACCGTGCCGGTGGGCTGGGTGTCCTGTTTCAGCGAGTCACGTACCATTAAAGAGGCACTTTTACAAGTTTGCGGCGAGGCGCCAAGGTATTCAAAGCTGCTCGCTCGGAAGGAAAACCCGCGGCGGCAGCGCTTGGGGAAAGGGTTAACCCGCTGGCCGCCGTGCCTGGGAAATGATGGTAAATTACCCGGCGCGTTCTCCCGGGGAAGAAATTAGACTTCAAAAGGGCTGGAGCCCTTCTGAATATATATCAAGCAGATGGGCTGATGCACTGTCTCGCTGATGTGCAGTTGATTAACCGCCCCATAAAAGTGCTGCAGCCCTGCTCGCCCGCGGTGGGTGCGCGCCGCCGCCCGCCTCTCTCCCGGGCATCCCGGCAGAGCGCCTCTCCGGGGCTGCTGCCTCGGTGCAGGGCGGGCAAAAGGGGGTGGCCTCCGCAAGACACCAGGAAAGGAAGACAAGGAGATATCGGAGGGGGGAGAGCCGGGAGAAGAGAGAAAAAAAAAATAAAAAGGAAAAGATAAAACCGGGGGAGAAATGGGACGAAAGAAATTTCTTCAGAAATGTGGGGGATTTGCTCTCCCCTCTACAAATCTCACTTTCCCTATCAGGACTACAGAGAACCCATCCCCGCCACGATACAAACTCCCAGCTCATGCCCCAGCTAGCAGCCGTGCTGCAGCGAGCGCGGCGGGTTGGCACCCACCCACCCTGAGCAGCCTCGGTAAAACCGAACTGGGGGCGAAAAGCTGAGGGGAGCGTCAGAGGGGCTGAGCTCTCTCCGGTCCCGGCTGCAGGACGAGGCAGAGGCGGCTGCTGCACCGCTGGCGCTCCGTGGGCAAGAGTTTGGCTGCGGCACTGGGCTGGGGGACTTCGGGGGCTGGGGAGTGTCGCACGCACCCCTGGAGCAGCTCAATAAAAACGCCTTCTCCCTCCTCCCGGTCCTAAGAGGGAAGGGAGAATAACACACGCCAGAAAGCCACCCATTGTAGCTTTTAAATGCTTCGCCGCTCAAACCGCCTTTGACACGCCTTGGCTGGGCTCCCGAAGGCATCCCGAGCCATTCGATAGCACTTCAGAAGAGGCCTCTCTGTCTGCCCCGCTCTGGACAGCCCAGAAATGGCCATCAGCGGCAGCGCACCCACCGCACAAGGGCAGCGCAGCCGGGGGAGCCGCGCTCCCAACCCGCTCCCGGTGGTGCAGCAGCTCTGAAAAAACGTACTTAGAGAGAGTTAACGGGGATTGGGGCAGGGCAGCATACAGCTTTCTGAGGCCCGAACTCCGCACCGGGAGGACGGCCGGCCGAGCCACCGGGCCCCGGCGGACACGCAACCCCGAGCAGAGCCCCTTGCAGCGTTGCAAGGACTTGACCAGGGTCAGACGACTTGCCCTCTTGTTCCCCGGGGTGCGCCGGCGATTCCTCGCTCCAACCTCTTTGCTGCGGGGCTGCGTTGCCCGCGGAGAGGTTGCTCTCCACGCCGGGCTGGCAGAGTCCCCCCCTCACCCACGCACAAACTGACCCCTCGCCACTTTCCCCACATTTTTTTCCTCACGGACAGGCACATCAGGGGCAAATTAGACGGCGGGTGACCGGACGCAAGGACGGCTGCTGCCGGGTACCCGGGTCGGTGCCCGTGGGTGGCAGTGTCAGAGGTGGGGCCACCGGTGCCGGGGGCGCACAGCGGAACACAAGCCGGCAGATGCCCCACGCGGGGACGGGGCTGTGGGGCGGAAAGCTGCCGAGGCGCAAGGGGGGGTGTCTCCATCCTTGCTGCAGCGGCTCGGACCCCTGTGAGCCTGTGCAGGGATGTGCACGCGTGTGCAAGCCCGTGCGTGCCGGCCTCCGAGTGGGCTCGCCCGTCCCTCTGTGGGGGCCTGCCTCTCCGCACTGTCGAGGCAGACACGCTGGGCCGTTCCTGCGTATCCTTTTCTCCTCCTTTGTCTCCTTTTCTTTGGCTTTGACTCTTTCAGGTGCCCCGGCGGTGCCCTCGCGTGCTGCTGGTTGCTGGGAGGTGGCGTGGCTGCCACTGCGCTGCTGTTGTGCGAGGGGAGGGAGGGAAGGGGACTTGAATGCTGGCTGTTGTGCTCGGCTGGGGTGGGGGGCCGCCGAGGAGGAGGAGGCCGATGATGATGATGATGGAGGGGAGGGGGTGACGATGGAGCTCACCGCGGGCGCGCAGCTCCCTGGGGAGCCGCCTGAAAGGCCGCTGCGCTCACCAGCTGACAACGCGTGCTTCGCTCCAGACACGGCGCACCGCGGCCGGGAGCGAGGCCAGACCCCCTCCTCCGCCCTTCAGCCCCCCTGTCCCCCGCATTGTCCGACCCAAAGCATTGTCCGCCCCGCTCTAATTAAGAAACACTGGCCCCACGGCCAGCTCCCCCACAGCCCCCCCTCCGTGATCCCTGCGCTTTTCTGGTCTCCCCTCGTCGGGTTTAACCCTTCCTCCTCCTTCCCTTCCTCATCCCTCCCCGAGGCCAGAGGTTGAGCAAACAGCAGCTAGAGAACAGCAAAGGCAGAGATACGTCCCGGCCGCCGCGCCCCCTCGCCCCGCCACCGCCGCGCCTCGCCCCCCTCAGGCCCCCCGAAATCCCGGCCGCCGAAATGGCCGGGCAGAGCCCCCGTACCCGACCCGCGGCTGCGGTTCATCGGGCGACCAGGGCTCAAAAAGCAAGAAGGGAAGCCGCCGTGCGCCTCGCACAAAAGCGACCGCCTCTCCAAGCCCCCCCCCTCCCCAAATCCCGCAATGGTTTCGCACACCCCGGAGGACAGTTAGCGTTCAGCCAAAATTTAACGCTCGGATAGTGCGCTTCTGAGTCGCCCTTTTCAAATAAAAGCCCGTTTAAGATGATAAAACCCCCCGAAGCAAACCGGGCGAAACTGCTTCCAGGGGCTGGTGCGCGTCCCTTGTCTTGTTAAAAAACTTTGCCGTAGTCTATACAAAACAAACACTGTCGCGAGCTCAATAAAGCGATTTATCCATCTTCATTACTTAAAGAAATGTTGTCTCTTTGTTTGTTTGGGAGATATTAAGCATGCTTAGCTTGCAACACATAGTTGATTCCTTTGCTAGTATCTTAGATACTTGGATCTGACTTTGGAAGGTAGGAGCTAATTGCTAATAATGGAGAGAAAGGAACCAGCCAGCATAGCGGGAGTGGCCTGGCATATGGGGAATGAGCGGTCTGAAATACTCAATATTCAAGTTTCCAAAATATTAATGAGATTATAGCAACCTGCAGCTATACGTTACAGCTTGTTAACGGAGTGCAAGAGAGGGGGGGCTGCCAAGCGGTTGTTATGCAAACTCTAAAGCTGAACCTTAAAATGGGAATGAGGCTGGGTATCTCTTTCAAAGAAGTGTTAAAAAAAAAAAAAAAGAAGAAAGCCCCTCAGTCAGACGGGGAGTGCTGCGCTGCGGCTGCGAGCACCAGCCGCGCCATGCGGTGCGCTCATCTGTCGGGGGAAGGGACCTGGCCGAGGGAGCGGGGAGGATTTTGATGCGCGTGTTTTCCACCACCTCGCGTGTTCGCAGACGCAGAGGGAGCGCCCGGGCCGGCGGGGCCGAGGAAGGGTGCATGCACCCCTTCAACCCATGGCGGGCAGTCCGGGGACCGCTGGGCGGGGTGTTGCCACTCGGTCACGGCGACGGCTGCCGCTTTACCCGCGCTGTGCACATACCCAAATCAAACCAAATAAACAAAATA
Organism: Campylorhamphus procurvoides; assembly: GCA_013396655.1. Taxonomy (NCBI): domain Eukaryota; kingdom Metazoa; phylum Chordata; class Aves; order Passeriformes; family Dendrocolaptidae; genus Campylorhamphus; species Campylorhamphus procurvoides. The sequence continues at coordinate 728,937 of WBMV01006571.1, read as the reverse complement.
ACACCCCTAAAATTGGTGATATTTTGCTCCGCCGCATCACTCCCATGGCGGGACCCCAAGCGTGCTCCCAGAGATGCGAAACTGGCTTCCGCAGCCCAGAAATCAATGCCGGTGATCAGAGGTTTTCTCTTTGAAAAAGTAGGCGTTTTTTAGGAAGTGAAACGATCCTTTCGATGAACCTTCCACCCTGCGGGACCGTACTCCGCTTCGGCAACTACGGGCGGCGGCCGCGGGTGCTCGCGGCGGGCAGGGCAGTGCGGCAGCCCGGGGTTATCAGGCGGGCAGGTGCCTTGTTTCTACGGGGGAAAGCGACACGCTCACGGGTTTCGCCCCGGCGGGAGCCGCTCACCCGGCTGCGCCTGGTTAACTGATCAGCGCTTGGACGCCCCCTTCCCAAGTGTCACCTGCTGAACTCAGCGCAAACCCGGCAATGACACGGCTCCGGTTTAGCCCCGGGTCTGGTGTCACGGGCAGGCTGGTCCGTACGTCCCCGCCCCGTCCCCGGGTTTAACCCGAGCCCAGGGACTACATCCTGATTTCCCGGCTATCCATTGTGCTTCTCGTGTGTCCCCCAAACCCTGTCGGCTTCCCCGCCCGTTCTTGGCCCTTTCCACTCGGCTTATACAGATGAGATTCCGTGGGGGGATCCGCTCGTGTCTGGGGGGACGGTGGGGAGGAAGGGAATGATGTGACTAGAGCGGTGGTGCGGGGACAGACGGTTACAGAGCAGTGCCGAGCCACTCATCCTGCACTTGTTGCAATTATCCCGGTTCCGCAGAGAACGGCGGGACGGAGACGCGGCACGGTCCCGCGGTGCAGGCAGCGTTGCTGCCCGCGGGTCACAGCCTGCCCCGGCCCCGGGTCTGCCTGGTCCCTCTGCAGGCAGCCCTGGCGCACCGCTGGCTCCCGGGAGCATCGCTCCCCGGCTCTCCACCTCTCACCCTCGTCGCAGGGTTTGACACCACCTCGTCTCGAAGAGTGCGAGGGAAGAAGCTGAACCCAACCACGCTTTGAGGCTGGTTTTGTTTTGGGTTTTTTTTTGTTTTGTTTTTTTCCCACGTTTATTTGAGCTCAAAAAAAATTTAAAATTAAAATACATAAAACAATGGCAGCTGGCTTTGCTAAAATTAAAATAAACGAGTCTTGTAGTAGAAAAGAATTTTTAAAAAAAGCAGAAATAGTAGCAAACACTGCATAATAAATACGTTTCCTATTACCACAAAAAAAAAGAAAATAAAACCGACATAAAAGTTTGACACGACAAAACTGTTTTCGTTTTTAAGAGAGCGTTCGGATTAAGTGGCGTAATTAAATATTGGTCTCCAATTGGCGGTTAGTAGCTTTCCTCTTGAAACTGCATCTCCAGCCGCTGATAAAGTGCTTGCGCCAAGTTTCCCCTCTAAAGACGCCGACATGCTGCTCTAAGGAAAATCCAACTTTTCTCCGCTATTTACAGGTCAAGACAGTGCGTTATTGACTTTGTGTGTGTGTCCGTGTTTCCACAGCAATACGCCCCAGAGCAGGATCAGTGTCCTGGAAGACGGGGGTGTCAGGGCGGGTTCACGGCCGGGTGGGGATGGCGCCGGCAGCACCTCGGCACCCCCGGCAGCGGGGCCAGGTTTTCTTCTTGCGCATCACCTGCTCGCCGGCGGGGCAAATCAGGCTCCGCGCTGCGAGGTGGCGTGTTGGCAGGAGGGAACGGCAACGACTTCTAGGCAAAAGAAACTTTCAAAGTGGTAACTAAAAGTGAAAACAACCAATCGACCCTGACAGACAGGGCGGGTATAGTCACTCGCTAACAGCCATCCCCCCCCTGGAGAAACCCAGGGGCTACCGGGGGTGGGAGACGACGGGGTGAATTTCAAAGCGACTGAGGGGAGCCGATGCCGTCCGAGGCAGCCCCGCGGTCGGCTGCTCACCCCACGGCAGAGTCTGTGCTTTCGAGGGGCGGCCGCGGCCCCGGGGCGGCCGGAGGGTTGCCGGGGACGACACCCTCGCCTTAGCTGGCCTCGTCCGAGTCGCTGTAGTGGGAGCGGGGCGAGAACTCCCCATCGCTCCTGTGGGACCGGGGCGACGTTTTGCTCCTCTCCTGCGGCGGCTGCCCGGGCTGCGGCATGAGGAGGGCGGGGGAAGGGGCTCTCTGTCCCATCAGGGCGCCCTCAGCAAAGGAGGAGAAGTGCAGCGGGTCGAGCTGCACCGAGTAGCCCCCCGCGGCCGCCGACGGGGGGAAGCGAG